>JAYMTP010001736.1:0-22498 GCA_036897365.1 Geranium brycei
ATTTAAAAATATATATTTTTAATATATCGGGGCCGAGCGGGGCGGGGGTACCTCACCCCGTCCCTGCCCCGTTCCCATTCGGATTCGGGGATTTTTCGCCCTATTTTCGTTCGGATTCGGGAATCCCGTCGAGAACAGGGAATATTGCCATCCCTACTAGTCCTATGTGTAGAGTACACATATCAGTGAACATTTTAAGTGAGTCAAGTTTTAACATAACACACACGATATCGATATTACGTACCTTCCCATCATCATCACGGTAGCCTGGGGATTCGTCCCCGGAGACTCCCTAAACGTTGACCCGTCAACGACCCTCAACCGGTCAACACCGAGAACCTTGAAATCCGAGCTCACGACCCTCCCGACATGACACCCTCCGTGGTAATGCCAGATAGTCGTCACCGTGTCCCTACAAAACTGCTCCAACGACGTCGTGTCGTTGACATTCTTCGGTATCAAGTTCACATTGGCCTCGATGCTCCACCTCAAGATCTTCTCTAAACTCATCTCATTGCACCCAGTGAAGTTTTGGAACCTGTCCGACAGAACCAGGTCGGCCACGAGCCGGATCGCCCGGACGCATGTCTTGAGGTCACGCGGGTCGGAGAAGTAGTTGAAGGTGACTTTGGGGTTGTCGTTGACGTTGGCGTTGACCAGCTCGAGGTGACCGGAGGAGAGCGGGTTCGCGAGCTTCTCGAGTACGAATCCGCCGCGGAAGGCCTCATAGGGTTTGGCCTTGAGGAAGGCTTGGATTGCATGTCGGGTCCTTTTCCCTGGAGGGAGAGTATGAAGTTGTCCGATCTGGTCAGAGTTCAAGTCACGATAACAATATATAAGACTTAACTTTGAATATAAAATAGTAAGATAATACATATTTTTAAAAACTCTACAGTATCGGAGACTGTGAATTGTGCATGTGTAGATTTTTTGGTGTATTGTACACTATCACATTTTTACAAGTGGGTGATGCGTACCTTGTGAATAGCAAAATGATGTTATTAACTTAGATTTTTGTGCAAAATGTATGTATTTATAAAAAATTAAAGAAATTGCTCTTAAAAAAATTCTGAATATATTTTAAGTAAAATGTGTATAATCAAATTTTATAATTTATCGTCATATTGTCATTAATAAATTATACAACACCCTTTTATAAGTGAATAGTATATAACACCATTTTAATATTTGCTTAATATTTTATGAATTGCAATGTCCATCTTGCTCTGGTAAATTTTAAAGCTGAAAATTACCCATTATCCTAAATTTATTGGCGGGTTACAAATGTCGTTTTTTTAGTAAATTATGATTTACCCCGACTCACCTAAAGACCGTTATCTTCTTTAACATGTGAATATTCTTATCTTAGTTATAAAGCTAAAATATATACTAATTTTCAAAAAAAAAATATATCCTATAAGTTTAAAATTGAAAACAAAATAGTGTTCTAAAAATCTCCAACTTTTGTTATCAGTACTCCGACTAATATCCGATTACTTCAAGCTTTTTCAACAAGTAATCTTAAAAAATGGTTGGGGCTAATAGAACAAATAAGACATCTATATCTATAAACTAATTAAAATGAATAATGAATTATTTAGAAGTTGATCAAGGATTAATCGATAACTAATAAAAAAATTTCAAAATGTTGTGGTAAACCCAAAGAACGAAACACGTCACATAATTTAAATTCACGTAAATTACGATCAGACTCATTCATACAGTTAAATTGATTCACAACTCAACGAAACATGTTACCTTTGCGGACATGATTTTGTGGTCACATCGGATACTATCATTAGTGTTTCCGAATCCACTGCTCCCCTCGATGTACACTCCCATCTTGGTCATGATCCCAGCGGTCTGAATAAGAGACTGCTCCACCGGCTCCCTCGTGGGCACGAAAATTGAGTTCATCGGGTTATCCGACATCCCCTGCCCGACAAACTCGTTTTTGAGCACGACGGGAATGTTTAGATCTTTGATCTGACGTTCGGGCCCGATGCCACTCAACATCAACATTTGGGGAGTCCCTATGGCCCCACAAGATAGTATTATTTCACTCCTAGGGTTGTTGGTGAGGAAGGCTTGGTGCATAGTGCCCTTCTCGTCCACGAAGATCACTCCAACGGCTTTTGGTTTTTTACCTGAATTTATACAAATTTGTGAACATGTGTTTAAGGTTGTAATGGATGGCTGGTACGGTAGATTTGAATTGGTGAGTTTAAATCAGTTTAATTATAATTTATATGTCTATATAATTTTTTAATAACTATGTCATTCCTTATTCCACCCAAAATTAATCTATATCCTATACACGTAATAAGGTTCGAACTCACAATCTTTCTTAAGAAAGTGTCTGTCTCAAACAAGAATATGAAAGTGATCGGTAATTCACGAGCGAATAGGTTCGGCCATACTTTTACCAATAAAATTTTATCCGTAAATTAGTTGTGTATGCTCTATATTGACCTTCTTAAGTTATGTTTTACATACTTATTTATTATTATACTTTTAGTATATGTAAAATTCTAAATCAGATTTTAATTTTAGTTTTAGATTGTCATAAATTAGAATACATGGGTAATTTTTTTGGGGAATGTACAAATCTCTGACTTGTCCGATTAATCTTCAATTAATTTTTGATTAGTCACCGATTAAATCTCTATAATTTTTAATTCTTTAATTTGATTTATTTTCTAATCAATCTCCGATTAGTTTTTAGATTACTCATATTGCTAGATTTTTAGTCGCCCAAAAAATCAGATGGTTGAAAAACGCTAAAAAATTAATGTAACAAGTAATTCCTTATTTTTTTAAAAAAAACAAAGGAGAATGAATAGTCTTGACGGTAAAATCCGAATATAGTCTTCAAGAAAACACCCCAGCGATTTGACACACTTTCTTAGTAGAAGTTGTGGGTTTGATACTTACTTGATACATGAGATGGGGAGGGATTTTGGCTAGAGCACAAATGATGTAATTATTCAAAAAATATACATAGATAACAAAAACCGGTGTATAGACTTTAGTTTGACCAATAATAACTTTAAGAAGCATCAAATTAAATAAGCAGTCTTCCAAGAATCTCCAATTAATTCGATAACTTTTCGATTAATCCATGTTAACCTCAATTAAGTTAATAAATTAGATTAATTCTCAGCCTGTCCGACTAACACCTAACACATATCGTGAATAAGTTAATCAAGCATCGTATAAAAGTACATTATACCTGACGTATCGAAGAGTACTTTCTGGACCGTCGCGTGAATGAGGACGGTGAGCTTGTCGGGATTGCCAGTGACAAGCAGCTCGGCCGCCGTGTGGCGGCGGCCGAACCGGTCATATGTGGTGCCGCCAACCTTAGTTCCTTCTACATGGTCATAGGTGAAGCCATTGTTGGGTTTGATCCCAATATCCAAGAGGCTGTCTCTAAGTACTCTTTGCCATGGTGCAAGTTTGGGCCTGTGCACAATTTGTTTCTCAACCCAAGGATATGACTCATTCACTAATTTTTCATCCAAACCCATTCTCTTTATGAACCTGCAAAAACCATATAATATAAAGTTTTTAAATTGTAGAGTTGTCACCAATTTTGAGAGTTTTTATGTTATCTTGTCAAATGGAAAAATGCCCAAAATTCGATGGGACCCGATATTCCCATGTGATCGGGTAGAGATCGAGATCACAAAATTTGCCTCGTATCCCACCCTTTGCAATTCCTATAGAGAATCGAAGTATGGTTAACTCGACATAAATTTGATACCCCAGTCCGATTGGGACGCATACGAAGATCAAAAATCTGTTCCACTACCATCTATACCTACAAAACATATACGTAGGACTGCCTAAAAATAACCGACCCGGCTCAAAGATAATTGAGAAGAACTCTATCAGTTTGATTCAAAACCGAACTGAAACTCCATCAGTTCAGTTTCGGTTTATAAAATTAAAAAATCGATAAAAATCAAGTCAAACTGAAAACTGATCGATTTTGACACGTGACTCATTTGAGGTCACTGATCTTTATTAAGTAGGACAATAAATAAAAGTCAAATAATAAGTCAAGACCAACTAAAAATGTGAGAATTCAATGAAAAATGATTCAAAGAAAATAGAACAAAAAACCTGTATGTCAAATAATAAGTTAAAACGGCCTAAAATGTTCAGTGCCCTCAAAACACTAGGCGCTAGTCGGGCGGAGATAACCTTTTGGAGACTAATCGGGGATTAATCGGAAAACAAATCGGACTGAAGAATTAATCGGGAATTATTGAGGATTAATCGGACAAGTCGGGGTTTTTACAGAACCAAAAATTAGAATGTCATGAAATTCGGTCATAAAATATCAAATCAAACTCAAAACTGACCGGTTCAAAACCGAACCGAAGTCCATCGACCCAGTTTCAAATTTTATTTTCATTAAACCTAATCATCGGTTTGTTTCAAAACCGAACCATAAACAACCCTGCGTACATGTCGGTCTCTCCCTCCTCCTCCTCTTTCAAACCGAACCAAACCTAATCACTCCACGGTCCACACCGGTCCGGTCGAACCCGAAAAACTCGAAATCACCCAACAAAACCAAAAGAAAAAACCACAAACCTCCGGTTAGCCCTCGAGTAGAACCCGGCATTGATGCAGCTCCCGCCGCCCAACACCCTCGCCCTGGCGTTCGGCACGCCGTCCGTCGACACAAACGCCTGCGACGCGGACGCGGGCGACGTGTCGGCCAGGGCAATGTGGAAGTTCCCCAGGAACGACACGTTCGGGTTCGAAAACGGCACCCCTCCCCTCTCCAGCACCAGCACCGTGAAGTTCCGAGACAGCGTCGCCGCCAGCGGGCACGCCGCCGTCCCGCCGCCGGCGATTATGTAGTCGTACCCGCCGCCGGAGAAAGACGCCGCCGACGAGAAGCTGCTCGCCGACTTTATGATGGGGTAGTCGTGGACCCAAGATCTCTTGCCTGTAAGAAATGGAGGGTGGCATTGCCGTAAATATGTTGAACTCGGAGGCCGGATTCGGATCGGAGCAAAATTTAGCAGAATTGAAAATTTATCGGTTTGAGATACGATTCTGAGAACAAAAATTACTAAATTTTGAGAAAAAAATTACTAAAATTCACATTCTGAGGTCGAAGTTGAGCTTGGATTCGAAGTGGCAAAACTGTAAATAATTGAAACTCGAAACAGAGCAAAATTGAAGATTTTCCAGTTTGAGATTCGATTCTGAGAACATACATTAAACAGAGAAACGAGAACAAAATCGAAACCTTTCCATTTTGAGATTGGATTTGGGAAAAAAAACTCAAATTTCCATGTTGAGATCGAAATTGAGCTTGGCTTGGAAGTGGCAATATTGTAAATAATCCACTCAGGCTTGAATTCGAAACAGAGCAAAATTGTGCATTTCGAGATTGAAGTTTCCGAACAAGCACTGAGTACAAATGATCATCACTACAAATCCACAAAACCCAGATGAATAATCAATTTCCAGTTTAAGAGCGAAACACGAAACAGAAACGATCATTACTACAAATCCACAAAACCCAGATAATTAATCCAAAATTTCATTTCATTTAATCAGTAAGAACAAGTGAGAGAGAGAAACAAAGCAACAATAGTAAAATTCAAAATCAAAACTTTCCATTTTTTCAGATTGAACTCTGAGAGAAAAACTGAAACAGGAACAGTAATCACTACAAACCCACAAAACCCAGAAGAGAAAATTTCCAATTTCTACACCATTTCGTTTCTCAAATCTGTAAGAACCAGAGAGAGAGAGAAACAGAGCTTGGATTCGAAGTGGCAATATAGTAAATAATTCAACAAGAACAAAATCGAAAATTTTGCATCTTTAGATCGAAATTTAAGAAAAACAACACGAAACAGAAACGATCATCACTACAAATCCACAAAACCCACAAGATTTAATTTCATTTAACCAGCAAGAACCAGAGAAATAGAAGGAAAATAACAGAGCAACAATAGTAAAATTGAAAAAATTGAAACTTTGCATTTTTATAGATCAAATTCTGAGAAAAAACTGAAACAGAAACAATTATCACTACAAACCCACAAAACCCAGAAGAGAAAATTTTACTATTGTTGAGAGAGAGAGAGAAACAGAGCTTGGATTCGAAGAGGCAACATGGTAAATAACTCGAACTTGAGCTTCAGTTCGAAACAGAGCAACAAGAACAAAATCGAAAATTTCGCATTTCTATAGATCGAATTCTGAGAAAATAATGAAACAGAGACAATAATCACTACAAGCCCACAAAACCCAGAAAATGATTTTTCCAATTTCTACACCATTTCGCTTCTCGAATCTGTAAGAACTAAGAACCAGAGAGAGAGAGAAACAGAGGAGGTTCTAGAGAGAGAGAGAGAGAGGTGAAAGTCAAACCTTGGGATTGAGAGAGGAGGGAGCAGAAAGTCAACGCGGTAATGATGATGATGAGGAGAGTGAGTGACGGCACTGCAAAAGAAGCCATTTGAAAAATGAATGAGAAGACAGAGACACTCTGATTCTGATCTGCACAAGAAGCTTTGGTTTTGTTCCTTAAAACAACCACACACACCTCTATCTCTCTCTTTCTCTCTCTCTCCTAGTCCTTGCTTTTTGTGCTCATTAACACTCACAAGTGTATATATTTATAATTACATCCTATTGTAGGTGTAAACAAGTCGAGTGGCGGGAAAGTTAAATGTTTACGCTCTAGTTTACGTTAAGATCGAGATCATTTAATAAACGAGTACGTCGTATTGAGGTTAGATGGGGTTACGTGAGAGTATGCTTGTTTAGTATTTTGATATAATTAGAATCGGTACTTTTAAAAATAATAGGTAGGGATGGAAATGTAGCGGGTTCGGAACGAAATTAATGATCTCGTCTCATGTTCCACATATTTGGTGAAACCGAGCGAGTTCATCGCAGATTTAGAGATTCGCATCATCTACCATGTCGGACAAAAGGCACCAGTTTCTCGTTGGGTTCGAGAATTTTCATCATCCTTAATAATCGTTGTTTTAAAAAACGGTAAGCGTTAGATGGTCACAAAGTGATTTTTGAGGATTAATTAGAAAATCAATCAGATTAAAAGATTAATCAAAAATTAAATGTGGACTAATAAGACAAGTCAGAGATTTTTATACTATTATTAATATTAGACGCTAATAAGGCGAATATGACATGATGATAATAAGAGAACATTATAAAATAAAACGTACTAGTCAAGAATTTCTTAAACATTAGTTAGAAAATAATTTGTAACCTTCAATATATTTGTAACATACATATGTTTGTTCTAATATAGCAAAAACTAAGCAAATTGAACTGAACTGTTGACTTTTTTTTTCTTTCAGCCAAGTTTGAGCAATAAATAATTTCTTAGCCAACCCGAACACTAATGAAATTAGGCTTGATTCGATTTGTTTACACTCTTAAATTTTACAATAATAACAAATTAATCAAATTGGTATTTATTTTTTTAAAAAAACATTATGTTGGTATTAGTATTGATTTTATGAAACAATGGTAAATTGAATTATAATTTAAATATTTAGATAGAGTTAGGTTGAAGAACATTAATAAAAGAGAGAAACCCAGAAAACAGAGGAGCATCTCTGGCTGGCTCTCTGCTTCTCAATGGTAATTAATGTTACAGTTGAAGAATTTAATCTGCACCGTTGGATTTAATTCTCTCTCCCATCGAGGCCATCCATTTCTACCTACGTGTACACCCAATTTATGTATATAAATCGTATCACTCTATTGGCTTGTCATATATTATAATTAAATATGTATTATCATTTGAATAAGGTTAAACTTATTATTATTGAAAGCAACATGAACACGTTTTTAATATTATTATTTAAAGTAATTGTAATTCATAATATACAAATAATATTACAAAAATCTCCACTTATCTTATTAATTTTCTATAATTTTTTATTTTTTAAAAATATTTTTTATTAATTTTTAGAATATCCTCTCGGACCGACTAACATTTATCATTTTATATAAAAGTATATGATTAAATATAAAATTTTCAAAAATATATATCAAACATTTGTAACTTGTAAAATATTTGATATATTATTTTTGTCTCTTGACTCATTTGACTCTTTAATATGCTAATTAAGATTCTTATGGTCAAAATTGAGTTTTATTTTTCTCATTTCATCCTTATTTATATATATTTTTAAATAATATGAATATCACAAACATATTTACTGATGATATCTATATCTTCTTATTAATAAAACATGTTCAATTTTATAATTAATTTCATTTCAACTAATTGGTGAGGGAAGGTTTGGTTTGTTAGAAAATTAATGTGCGAAACTATTAGAATTTTTCATATCATTCTCAAAATCAAAATCAAAATTAAACTCATTTTCATCATAATGTGCTGTATATATTAACTAAGTAATGGTTGGTTAGTTAGGAGAAACCAAACACAAATTAATTTTGCATTTAAATCATATTAGTAGTTGAGTAAATCTTATACCCTATAGCTCTTTCGGCCATTTAAATATGTCATTAATAATTTATTTGTATACTTATCGTTTAATTAGTGTTAATTATCTTTTAACAAGTGTATTACAGGGAAAATTGACGATCGAACATAAAGGTGACATATGTATATATTGAGCGTCTTGGCGATGTTTAATTCTCTGTTTATTTATGAGTTGTGGAGGTAAAAGAATATTACTCAAAAATTCAATTTATATATCCTCGAGAATTGGAAAGGATCAAAAGTACGAGTAAATATTACATGAAATTGTTAAAAAGTGATTATAATATTTAAGATGTGGAGACGTTCTAAAGTTTAAAATATTTTGTGTGCACGATTCAACTCGCTAGGATTTCCTTCCTAGGCCGAACGTCTCAAAAACTTCAACGATTAAAGAGTTTTGTGTGCACGACTCAACTCGCTAAGACTTTCTTCCTACGCCGAACGTTTCAAAGACTTGTACGATTAAATGTTGATGTCATGACCGAGCGATCTATTCGCCACACACAACTATATTTGCACTACTAACATAAATTCAAGAAAATAACCAATCAACCAGATTAAATTTGATAAATTATAAGATAGACAATAATTTAATCGACTTATATGTGATTTGACACTGACTCACTTGAAATTGATATGATTAGAGAAAAGTAAATTTAGAATATAATAATTTTAATGAAAATGGGTTTGGTAGGGTTGTGAAAAATGGGCAAGTGTGGAAGTAAATGATAGAGGTCTAATTGTAATCAAATATATTTGGCCACTCACCAAATGTAATGGGTTTTTATCTCATTCATTATTTAAGAAAACAAGGCAATAATTGCCAATAATAGAATCTAGATATTAGATTATGGAGTAATTTATATAACCTACTATTTTTAATTATTTTATTTATTTATTTCAACTTTAAAGCTATGGAAACTCAAAGACTTGGATACAGAAATGGTAGCTATTTCAACATTAGCATTTCTATTTTGCATGAACAACAATAATGGGTTTGTATTAAAAGTTGGAAAAAGTAGGACATAGGTTTAAGCCAAAAATGGTTGGGTTTATGAATATATTGTTAAATTGGGTTTATATATTTATTTTCCATTAAGTAATGTAAGCTGCGCAATGAAAAATAAACCTCAAACTTTATTTACTTATGCGTTATACATTTACATATAACATTTTCAAGAATCATTTAATATATGAGAATCAAACTAAAATTACGTACGAAATCATTTGAATTAATTTTTTTGAATATTCCACAATTACCTCAACTATCCTTCCCCACCCGTACTATTGTTGTGAAGCTCGAATCCTAATCTCGAGCAGGGAAAGAGCAATAGTATTTGAGTTAAAATATAGTTCCAATCTTTAGGTTAAAATTAAAATATGATAATGATATGATATGTTTTTTCTCCTACTTTTTTAAGCGAGACAAAAAAAAAGTTTCTGATTTCCAATTAATTAATTTATACAATATTATAAATGTTGACTTTTACTAAAGAGTACAAAATTCAACACCTAAATAGCCTACAAATTGACTTTTGGGAAATGAGAATTTAGTTACTATTGCTGGGAGGAAAAGGACAGAAGTTAGCTGGATCCAAGTCATAGGGTCCCTTAAAACCCATTGTAGTGTGGAGACAAAACATGATTGTGCTCAATGAGAATTTAAGGTTCCCAAAGTGATTTCAACCATTTGTGGGATGATGATAGATAGATAGATAGGGCCAATGATATTATTCATTGCCATGAGCGGGGCGGGTTTTTCAGAGTTCTGAGCATATAATTTTCCCGTCAACTTATTTGAAAGCAGTAATTTTAAAATTATATTTTGAAAGATTTTGAGGGATTCTCTTTACCAACAAAATAAAAAATTTCGATTTAGGGTCCAAGTCAAAATCAGGAATGGGAGGAAAGAACCTAACACATTGTCATTAATACTTGGGATGACGATGATAGGGCCATGAAATCATTCAATACCATGGATGAGGCGAGTTGGGTTGTGGATTTTTCTTAGTTCAGAGCGGAGCATACAATATTCCATCAAAATATTCAAAACAATAACTTGATATAATATAATTAAAATAACAACACATTTAATTTTAACTAGGTTATGGGATTGATTCTCTTTGCCCTATCAGCGCCAAAACAAAATATTTCAAGTTTAGCGTTCGAGTCAAATTCGAGGTAGGCAGAAGAAAACCTATCATGTTACCATTTCTACTTGGGATAGTAATAAGGTCATGATACCATTCAATACCATGAGTTAGGAAGGTCGAGTTGTGAAATTTTCAGATTTTACATCAAAGTATACTGTATCCTCGTCATTATATTTAAAAACAATAATTTGATATATAAAAATAATAATATACATTTAATTTTAACGGGTTTATAAGACTCTCTTTACCCTATCAATGTTAGGGCAAAATAAACATATTTCAAGTTTGGGATTCGAGTCAAATTCAAAGTAGGTAGGAGAAAATCCCTGTTATGTTGCTATTTCTACTTGAGATAGTGATAGGGCCATGATATCATTTAACACCATGAGTTAGGCATGTCCGATTGTGAATTTTTCGGTGTTCCTAGTGGGGCAATATTTAAAAATAATAATACACATTTAATTTAAATATATTTCCGAGATTCTTTGCTTGATTAAGACTGGAACAAAATATAAGATTTCGAGTTTATGGTTTGAGTCAAATTTTGAGTAGTCTAAAAAAATTTGTCATATTGTCATTACTATAGAGATGGGGGCATGGGGCCATGATTTATATTTCCAATGCAATGCCTCCTCCAACCTAAGATGGCTTTCAAAGCTCACCAACTCAGTTTACACAAAACTAACCCAAACCATTCTCTTTTTCTTTTTTCTCAGACATGGTACATTTGTGTGTTGCACATGAAAAATACTACTTTATCCATTTGTTCGTATGATGTTTTTTTGGGAGAATCTTTCCTCCAAATGAAAAGGTTAGGCAGAGTAGTTCAACTATTGCGCTCTAATTTAATTATCATCGAATTTCTAGGTTTCACAAGTACACGTGGTTCAGGTGAATGAGTTGGGATTCAGGAGCGAAACGCACAGTCTAGGAATGGAAGACGACCTCTTGCCCAATGATATATTGTGTTTGCCAAAGGACTTGTTGTGACAACATAAGATATGCTTGTCGAGAGTCTTGTCAAGACGATAAACCGTTGGATGAACCAGACCTTACAACCCAAGAATTGGATAGGACCAGAGCTTACAACCCAAAGAATTTCATAAGTTTCATATTTGTTATTCTGATTTCGAAAAAGTAATATTATAAGTATCATATTAGTGCAACCTAACATAGACAACTTAGTGAAAATTTCGGGTGTTCTTGTTCATTGGCCTTTACAGCAGTAGACGACTCTTGTTATTACTGGACACACGTAATTAGTATATCATTATACCCATTCGCTTTGCTTGGTAGAGATTTCGCTAATGTTGAAAAAAATCTCTCACTTGTTCGATTCATTATATTTATTTATTTTATTAATTTCTTATTAATCCTTAGAAAAGGCCCTCTCCACCGACTAACACCTATCGTTTTTAAAACACTGGATTTCACTATTAACGCCCGAATGAGTTAGCGCTCTCTCTACTAGTCACGAATAACTCGCAAAACACTACCTCAAACTTCTGATATATATATCGCCAACTAGTCTATTGTGTGGTGTTATAAAATTCTCGATTAATCTGATCAGCCTCAAATTAATTTCTAATTAATCCCTTGGTCACCAAACTAAGGCCTAGTATTTCCTTAAAAAACATTGAGAAAATGATCATTTAATCACATGAAAACACCACAAAATCAAGATCCTTGTGCACATTGAGGTTTCAAATAGTTTAATTAAAGCTCAACAAGTGCCAACAATTTTTGTTGGTCAACCAATAATGCCTCCTCATCCACCACCTTTAAGATGGACAGAAAAACCCATCCCAAACTAATAAATCAGGGTTAGGACTTAGGGCTGTTATGCCCCACCACAAACCTTGATTCTTATGGGTGATTTTCATTAAATGTCCCCATAAAAGCCTCCATTCAAGTAAGGATGGCACCGGGACAGGTCCGGGGTGGATTTGGCAATTCCGTCCCCGCCCCATTTCTATACAGGGGTGGGAATTCCCGTCCCCAACCCAAAATATGTTAAAAAATATATAATTTAAAAAATTCATTGAGTCTGAATTATAAAATAGTATTTTAATAAAAAATACATTTTTTCATTATATATGTATTTAAAAATATTACTTTAATATATCTGTCCCGTCTCGAATGGGGCGGGGAATCGGGTCCCTGTCGGGGACGGGGAACAGTGCCATCCCTATATTCAAGGCACAGTACAAATACAAAAAATACAACATATCAACAATCAAATGATATCACATATCAACTTAAGTAGGCACAGTTTCAACAACTCACAAGTTTTAGGTTCACAAGAGAGAACCGAACAAATAATACAAAAGCACTCCCTTGCCATTTTTACAGGAGAAAATAAATAGAACACCACACTCAATATAAACCGTAAGGGTCGGATCAAGATTTGGCCTCATTAGGCCTCGAACAAAAAGAATCGAAACAAAAACAAAACCTAGACTGATTATGAAACAACTATCATATCGGGCATTTTCCTAAACCCGGCACTTGCACAAAAAATCAATGCCTTTTATAATCTATTTATATTAAAACACCCACAAACCGTGAAAACTCGTGAAGCGTAAAGGTGTGCCATAATCTTCATTTTTGTAGTGCAAGAGTGAAATAGTAACTAAACAATGGTTTGAGTTACTCTTCCTTTGTGGGGCTAGAGAATTCGGATGTACCTGTTGAAGTTAATCCGGACGACGTGGTTGAGGTTAATTCTTTGTTTTGATAGCCTATTGGCGCGTTTCTGGGGGGTTCAGTCGGCGCGCCTTCATCTGCTAGTTTTTTCATGAGGTTCAAGATGGTCGGAACAAATTTAGTGGACAAGGACATGAGCCCGGGAAGCTGTAAGCATGATGTGTGAAGTTAGTATGCTTAAAATCATTGATGAAACATAAACTGGAGTTGAAAGACAATTCAAAGCTCTACTGTAAACATCAACGAACCATCCAAAATCTAACGAACTTTCAGTTTTGCTTCTTTTTTTGTATCTTCATAAATGGTTGTTGCAAGTTGCAACTTCCATAGTTTGCACAAAAAACATGCATGTGAAGTATAACATATAATCAAGGGAAAATGACACTTTACTACACCTAACTATGGTTGTTTCACATTTTGCAACCCTAACTATTTTTTTTTCTTTTCTGGTACCCTAACTTGTATTTTAGGACAAAATACAGTCATAATTAGGTGTAGTAAAGTGTCCTTTTACCTATAATTAATAAATGTGTGAACTAATAGCAGGTATTTGCAGTGTTCTAAAAAACGTTAGGCGCTAGTCGGGTGGATAGGGCCTCTGGGGACTAATCGGGAATTAATAGGACTAATAGGGGACTAATCAAGAATTTTTAGAGCACTGGGTATTTGAGGAATGATTCTAAACCCGTCCCGCACCAAAGCCAAACTACCCAAGTGAGATGGAAGCTATTGATTCCAAACCTGCCTCTACGGTCCTTTTAGTCCTTACTTAGATGACAAGCTTCAATCATTTGTTTTTTTTTCTTTTATGACAGCAAATTAGGGCTTGGACACTTATATAAAGGTTTAGAACTTACAGCACCGTGTTGGAATGCACTTGAAATGTCTAGCTGTACCCACAATGCTTTGCTCAGTAGATAGCCAACAAATATGACAAGCAGATACAGAGGATTTCTGCCACGAAGAAACACTTACAATTAGTAAAATTATCTAAAATGGACTAATAGAATAATTTTTTTTTGTAATATCCACCTCAGAACCGTCATAAATTCATTGAATCCCAGGATGAGCATGGCAGCAATAGCCCATGGAGGAGGTAACCAGTTGTTGTTACGTTTACTAGCTTCCTGTAGAACATTGGAACTCAAATTATCAATCATCAGAATTTTAAGATATTCATATAATGTCTGCTTTTGCTTATTTTTCTATAGGATAGAGTCGATAGACGACTTCAAACTCCATTATGAATTGACTTCTACAGCATATGAATACTCATACTCCAATCCCGTTTTATCATAACCTACATCAAGAACTGAGTAAAGCATCTTCTGGTAATATTTCTGATTCTGATATAGTTGTATGGCATTTAATTCACAATTGCCAGTTTAAACATATACCGTCCTACCATCCTACGTGTTTATTATTTCAACTTCACGGAACAGTTTAGCTTGGCTTTACTTTTACTTTTACTTTGTTTTATAGGCCCTTTCCTTTTGTCAGCACAAACCAAGCTAAACCTAAGAGAGGCTTCTTTATGGTCCAATATTCTTGCAAATAGACCATCCTCATTAACCTAGAACACAAAACTACTTTCTCAATTTTGTATATTACGAGAAAAGTGACAAAGTCACATCATGCATGATGATTCCTCGGACTATAAGGATATGTCCACATTCAATCATCACATTTTTCAGCTTTCGATGGGGGTAAGACTAACTATTATCAGTTTAACTATGAGTTCTTGGTGGCGTGACTCAAGAAACGGGAATAAAATCGTGCCTACATCTGGTTTGGGTGGGCTGAGCCATAGTGTATCCAAACAATATGCATGTTGCTCTCAATACTCGTATGGGTAAACCACAAAATAAAATAAAAACATCCAATATCAGAAAAATGTGAAAAAAAAAGAAGCATGCCTGTGCAGCCAAAGCCTGAGAGACACTGTACTCTGTCTCTGCCTTGAATTGTCTCCATAACGTTTTGCATTGTACAGGTGTGATCAATGTTCTTGCAGGTTGAACCTGCATAGCACATACATGACTTCTTAACACGAGAACACAGTATAGCATCAAGTACCCTGGAAGCCCAAAACATCCAATTTATGTTCCAAATCAAATTGATATTTTTCAGTATTGAGTTGGCAAATTTGTAGAATAAAACATTTGATGGGGAACTCCTGAATCAAATCAATTATTTTGCAATATAACTTGTCACAGAATCTAGACTTGAGTGTTTTACGAGATCAAAATTCACATAACAGAACTCGAAATTTTACAATGTTAATTCTTTTTGAGAAAAGAAAAGATAATAAACCAGTTAGGTTATGAAGTCAATGGTTCATGATAAAAATAAGACAAAGGAAAAAATTCTAGCTATTGGGTTTCATATGATAGATTGACAGCCATCAAATTATTGTTCCCTAGTCCAACATTACAAGAAAGACTTCAACTGTATAAAAAGGTAACCTTTTGCCAAGTGGTTGAGGCCAACGGATCTGCCACTACAATGCTTCTGTCAGTACCACCAATCTTGGTATCCAACAAAGAAATGGATAGTGATTTCTCAATATTATCATCTTCATCGTCGTCTAAACGTAGTGCGGCCATAATAGAAAGTAACTTTAGTGACTGGAAAAATGTTATATATAGTTAATAGAGATACAGATGTCATAAAAACTTATGGTTCAAGGTTTAAATATCAATTGTGCCATACCGAAGAACGAGCAAATTTGGTGATTGCTGGAATGTCTTCATTCCCCGTCCAAACCCGAGGCATTGAATCTGAATCATGGCTAAACAATGTTGTAAACCTGTTCACAATTTTACAGTCAAACACCACAGATGTCAGTAATAACAAATATTAGAAGTAATAACTAGAAGAAAAAAAATCAAACAATTTGATTCAATTGTTGCAATGAGTTGTTACCTATCCTTCATACGAATCAGGATCCTTGCAGCTTCTTCCTTTGCTTTTGCTTCAACCACACCTCTAGCATAATCCTTCAAACTGGTAAGCATTTTGTTTTTCGCTTGTTCATCAATGTCAAACCCAATAAGAGCACTGGAGAGCCCAGAGACTGCTGAGTCAGTCTCACGGTGAAGGAGTTTCCTTATTGCCGGCCAGGTTTCATTATTAGCTCCATCTAGAAGAGCCTCCACAGGTGCTGATAATGCCACATTCAGTTTTTCCTGTATATTGCGATTATCATCAGTATTACTGGGACAATCGTTCATGATTTATATCAGCTATACCACACAGCCCCTGAGACCTAATTCATGAAACCAAGCACTTAACTGCTTGGCCCAATTTATGCATGCAGTGATTTCATCATGTATCATATAAGGTAAGATACATTGATATATAATTTTTGCATGCATATGATGAATGTTTCAGTATTTTTTTTATCAGAAGAATGTTTCAGTATTAATGCAAGACATATGCTAAGGCATGCAGTTATAGCACATACTTCATTCGTCCACTACGATTTAATCCAACCCTAATTACAGGACCAAGAGGCTTAGACAATACCATACAAAGTTCCTTGCGTAGGTTCATTCTTACTACTATTTGTCAAACTTCTTTCCAATAGGTCCAAACCACATTTTAGGTTGTCAAACAATGAAGTCAAATGAGCTGGTGTGGTGTGTTACCGTACCTCGTACAATTTGTTAGCCTCAGAGAGCTTGGCAGCACGAACTTCATCAATATGTGCATCGATATCACGTCGAAGCTTTTCCCTTGTTTTAGACGTGTCCCAATTTGCTTGTGCAATAACAGCATCTGCAAGAATAATGTGATGTAAGCAATAGAAGCTGATGTGTTTAAGTTTTGCTGTCTCAACCGTCACATAGAACTCTGAATTGACAAACTCATCCTTGTGTTCCATTGACTGTGCAACAACCTTTGGTTATTTTTAACTGTTTTTCCAGCATTACTGGTTCATTTTTTCCGATATTTTCAACCTTTTTCTCTCTCCCAATTTGTGGACATCGTTCTTCAGTTTATCCCAATGATAGAAACCCCCCCCCCCAGAATGAATCATACCTGCACATCCTTCGTCAAATTTAGTCATGTACAACTTGGCACAATCACGAGCAGCCACGGAAAATGCTTCCCCTCCATTGATAGCTTTGTCGAATGTTTCTCTGAACTTATCATGTGTTACAGACCTTAGATGTCCCAGCACAGATTGGAATGCCGGTTGGACAAGCTAGCATATCATAACAAGACCAAAGATACAAGTTACATTCACAAATTAGTATGGAGAAAAATCTTTAGGAAATAATTCAGCCAGTCATATAGCAAAAGTCAATAGTTGCACAAGAAAACTGCAGACAAAGCTACCTGCAGCAACTTCTCCTCTAGCTGCTTTCGCTTTGCAGTTCTGACACTTTCATCAAAGAAGATAACTTCATCATCATACCTGAAATGGAGGCAAAGAATCTCAATAATGTAGATCGATAACTTAAGAATTTTGAGTTCCTAGTTTCACTTTGTAAATTCAACAGCGACAAAAGTGCTTGCAACAATTTTACCAGCTAATCTAATATGCATCACCTAGCAAGTAGGTTACGTTACATGATGACTCCATTTCTGGATTTTTCGGTGTGAAATAGGATTTGTTTCATGGACACGTGTTGAAAAAAATTGAACAAATACAAAGGTATATCAAACAATATGTAGCTTATGTGCTTTTAAAGTGCAACATATTTTTCATCTATACAAGGACTGGTTATATTTTAGATCTATTGAAAGGAAAGAAAGTGTCCACTATTATAGCATACATGCTATACATTTGTGATCGCAGATTACCACCATTCCCTCATTAATCTTCAATAGTAATCTCATGTCATATATAGCCTCTTATATCGCACAAGCATACCAAGAATATCATGTCCATATTCTTATTCATGAACCGTTTCAAAGCCCTTACATGTGTCAATTAGAGCCGTAATGATGCTCCAAGTATTAGTGTTTCAAACTGGCATAGATTATCCTGTGGCATTCACACATACACATGCACACAACTTTGGAAAGGCAGTATGAAGCACATTCAACATACAAACCCCACTGCATGCACAAATAACCAGTTTTTGCTCAACCTCAAATAGATATATTAAATGCTTATAGATAGCAAGTATAGAGCTACCATAATCGTATTAAATCACATCATTTAGCTTGTCCAGTGAAAAATAGATAAGAGATCAAAATACATGGAACTTACTCTGATAGACATCTGCCCAAAATTGAACTAAGCTTCTTCCCAAACCCAGGATACGGACCAGATTGCACAGCCTCTTCCAAATGACACCAGTCCTAAGGTAAAATTTAAGGGAATTGGTTAATGCCTATAAATAATGAAAGAAATGAAATTGGAAATTTGTAAAGCATGTGAACGGCAGGCACCTCATTATTAGAAAAGGAAGCATATTTCTCACTCGCAATTTCATCACAACGCACTGTAGCCACCATGACCTGCAATAATCTAAGTATAAACATCGAAATAATCTGCATACTTACAAGTATATACTGATAAGTGGGTATTTGCAGATTACCTTATGAGCAGGAAGATCAAGATCCTTGTTTTCTTTAATCACTCTCCAAATTTCCCGTGCACTAAAACAAAACCCTGAAGCTGGAACTACACCTCTTCGATCTCCAGCAAGCCCACCAGGTGCAATAGAATGGAAGAATCGTTGCCTCAAATTAGCAACCTTCATTTCAACCAAAAAAAGTAATGAAGCATGCTGGACAAAGAACTTCACTTATATGTCCATGAATTACAAACCCAATGAAAAAAACAGTACACATTATAATAACCCGATTTAGGACAGATAATTAACTTAATCAATTTCAATATCATAAAATTCTGAAAGCAATAGAATTAGACAAAATAAGCAAACCGTTTTGAAAATCTTACATGCCCATATATTTTGCTTAACAAAAACGCATTCATTTCGAAAACAGTAAACAAATAAAATGTAGCAATTTTATTTTCCTTTATTTTCAAAAGATCCCTTCCAATTACACATCTCACATACCTGCTCCTTAAACTGCTCCTCCTTCTCCTCATAACTATTTAGAGCAACAACCTCAACCTGGTAATGGTATTAGCAATAGACAGGATCACCAAATTTTCTTATCAAGGAGAAAACGCACGTTCCAGTAAAATAAAAGAGAAGCATCATACATTAAAAAATTCACTTAATGGAGTCTCCTTGTGGGCTTCAGGCTTAGGAACAGAGTCCCATATCTGTAGTAAAAGAAACACAATTAGTAGGATAGGACAAGTCAATAAGGTGAGTTAGAAAGCAAGAAAACACTAACCTTCTGAATATCTTCTCTTAGTACAGGTTCCAAATTTTCCAGGGGTGTCTACGACAAAGACAAAACAACACGCAATTAAGATCTCAGACGAAGCAAACAAGGTCTTAGTCCTCATACCGAAACATAATTGAATAAATGTACTATCATCCGTCAAACTACCACGTGAAGTAACACAAGAGAAAATACCCTTGTTTTATCACGTATGACAAACATCAGTGTCGTCTTACGCGGACTAAACAATCGCATCATGACCTGTGAACAAATATCACCTAAAGGTTGATGAGTGGTTATTTTGACATTCAGAATATGTGTTGAAAGAAGACAGTTAGACAAAGTACCTGGAACACAGTCTTTAAGAGAGGCTTATTTGCAGCTTGCTCACGGCCAATATCATGACACCACCTATAAAAGTAGCCAAAGAAAATTCAATCCAAAAACTATTAGATCCAACTATAGAAGCTTACAAAACAACCTATCTTCATAAAAGTTAAATTGCAACTTATTAGTGCTAGATGCAGAGACTTACATGTTTATTAACACAATATCAGAAACAGCAAGTGCAAAGAGAGCACTCTGCTTCTCAAATGCAGTATCATCCTAACAAGAGGCATTATTGTAGTTATTTAATGTGACAGAAAATATATTGCAGAACACAATGAAGCTAATGAACGAAATGCATACACATTTTCTTATAAACTACATGCAAGTGCGTAAAATATGTGCCCTGAGGGATCATACGTGGAACAAGGTATCAAAATAAAAATTTACCTCTCCTCGTTCTCTACCATCAGTACCCTCCAAGTCCATTACAACTGTTAAGGGATCGATGCCATCACATTTAGCACACCAAATTCCTTTTGTGGTCTGAGACCTGAAAATGAACAACACAATCAGTCAGTTTATTGACCTTCATCAAAAAAAATACAATGAAAAGATATCATGATAGAGGAACATACCTTCCCTTAAAAGCGTCCATTTCCCTAAAGTTGGTGTGAAATAAATGATTTAACAGTGTGCTCTTCCCTGTCCAGAAAGAAAACGAGAAATCACCTCTAAGAACACATCACTTCTAATGCATCACCTTAACCTAACATTCAACATGGGAGTTATACAACTAACAAGTGGAAGATAAATGACATGTATGATCAAGATTTTATGGATGTAACACATAAGATGAATGAAAGCCTTATCTAGATTTTTAACTAATTTACAGGTTGAAGTGGTGCTGCTTTGGCTTCGATCATGCACTGGCCATGACATCGTGGAAGCATGACACAAAATTACAGTTTGATGTAGATGATAGTACATACCACTACTTTGTGGGCCCATGATGGAGACAATGGCATATGAAAGCCCACATTCATTCAGTTTGATCTCCTTGATAAAATTTTCGATTCCAGTGACATTGAATTCCCCGTCTCCGTCAATAAGCTGAGTGGAACAACATTCGTCTACCCCTTGAAAACAAAATGATCATAGGTTAGTGAAGAATCGAAATCATGGCCTCTAAAACTTGCTATCCTTGATTTAAAAAGTGATTGGCACATAATAACCAAGTTTATTCCTATAAAAGTTTACATCCCATCTACTGATTCAGGATGGTACACGAATTAGCCTCCCAACAGAATTGCCTGCCACACTATCATTCTCTTTCTCCAAAACCCATTTTCAGAGAAAGATCCAGCAGAAGTTATGCAATAAACCTTTTGCTGTTCCATAGCCATCATCAAATCCATTTAACAAAAACGAAACGGCATACATATTGGAAAGCAAGCCAAATAGTTGTATCAAGCACCATCCTCAAACTAGCTGAAGTTTTGGTTTTCTCCAACACAAATAATGATCGTATTCTTAAATTCTTCTGCTCATACTTCAATTTCACCGCAACCAAACAAAAAAAACAGCCATCCTTCCAAATTCCAAACCAAAACAATCAAAGCAAACAAGCTCATCTACAAAACAACCTACAAATCATATCAATTAGAGGTAAATTGATTCCACAGCTCTCCGTTGATCTGGAATCAATATTCAATAAACCCTTTGCTGTTCCATAGCCATCATCAAATCCATTCAACAAACATAAAACGGCACAGATTGACAATCGAACCAAATAGTTGTATCAAGCATCAGCCTCAAAGTAGCTCAAATTTCGGTTTTCTCCAACACAAACAGTGATCCTATTCTTAAATTCTTCTGCTCAAACTTCAATTTTTCGGCAACCAAACAAAAAAAACAGCCATCCTTCCAAATTCCAAACCAACTTCGTCAAACAAACAACCTAATCTACAAAACAACCTACAAATCATATCAATTAGAGGTAAATCGATCCTACAACTCTTGATCGATCTGGAATCAACGTAACAATCAAATCATGCAACAACGGTTACAAATTACAATCCGAGCGTAAATCAATCATCATCAACAAAACGAAACAGCTTCATTTCCAATCAAGAAAGATCTACGACGAGAAGAGAAACATTAACGAATCAAAACGGATCAGAGATATCGGAATCGAGAAGCTACCCATCGCAGAGATCGATTCCGGCGCGGATTGGCGAGCTGCGAGAGGACCTGAGAAATGTTGTTGATGGCGACGAACGGATCGGAGAGAGAAACACAGAGATTGAGAGCGAAATCAATGGAGCATTTGATCCTCTTCTTCTTCGTTTATGGTGGGCTTGACTGTGAACGATCAACTTTTTTTAGTAAAAACAATTAATTAATTAATTAGGGGAGATATAAACTTATTATTTGTGTATCATGTTTCATGCAAAATAATTTTCATTTT
>JAYMTP010001737.1:0-22486 GCA_036897365.1 Geranium brycei
TGGTCGCCACCACGACTACTAGGCCCGGCTCTATCCACCGCGGCAGACAGTTCCGACTCAAACCGACCGGCTTCCGGGGTCGTGCCTCCACTGCCCTTGGCTTTTGCTCCTGCCCATGATTCTGGTTTGGACCACTCGGAAGCCCATTCCAGCAAGCACAGTATCGCTTCTTCCTCCACAAGTAACTCATCTTCTATAAAAGCAGATACTGCTGATCTCCCGCAACCTAAGATCCGGCAGAACCCGAAAGCTATCCCTAGTTCAGTTCTTGAAATGCTGAACAAAGCTTTTTCCCGCCCCTCGAGATCAGCCCCGCGTGTCGCCGAGCTGGAAGCGGGCGAAATAGCACCGGAGCCTCCGAGTTTGCCTGCAGATTCCGGTCAAAATGAAGATGGAACAGCAACAACCTCCAACTCTCCTGGACAAGAGCAAATTGATCGGAGTGGCCCGGAAATCGGGGCACTTTCTGATCAATGAAAATTTCGTGGATTCGAGGGGTCTAGCAGCTGCTGGCCGCCTCGTTCCGGTCTTTAAACCCGAATCTGTTTTTCTGTTACAAGAACCTATTCTCAAGCCAACTCCTTCGCCCAGCTCTCAATTGCTGTATCTTATGTTTTGTGGCTTCCAAAACCTCTTTTCTTTGGTTCCAGTTCTTGTACTCTCGTTGGGGGATTTCCCTCCCCTATTTTCTCTTTTTATAAAAGCTTTATTTCTGATCAAAAATAAAACATATAAGACTATAAAAACTATACTTCATTCATCTCTGCTTGAAAAAGTAAGGGAAAGGAAAAACTACTATCTTAATCACTGAGCCACGTTCCTGGGACTGAAGCTTGACTATGTATTTATTGGTACCCAGTGCTGATGGGATGCTATTTGGAGCTCTTG
The DNA here is from genome assembly GCA_036897365.1 of Geranium brycei. Classification (NCBI taxonomy): domain Eukaryota; kingdom Viridiplantae; phylum Streptophyta; class Magnoliopsida; order Geraniales; family Geraniaceae; genus Geranium; species Geranium brycei. Next base: position 889 of record JAYMTP010001737.1, read on the forward strand.
ATAGCTGCCCCTTGTGTTCTGGTTCTCTTCGCTATTCTGGGGGCATGTATCGCTGCAGTGGGTATTTGTCAGAATGGAGCAAGTGTTCTTACTCTTCTCGTGAACCAAAACGTCTTCAGGGGAAGTGGAAAATACCAAAAGAAACGGATAATCAGTATCTCAGCAAGGTATTATATTTAATACTTTTGCCATGCATTAAGTATTCAAAACCAAATAATAATTATCACGATTGATTTTTGGCAGTGGTTTAAATCACAAACGGTTAAGAAACCTGTTCGGATACTGCCCCCACAATCATTCGACTCGCCTTCTGGAAGTCAAGCTGTTACGGGCCAATCTCCACCATCAAAGGCTGATAGTTTGAGAGATTTGAAAGTTGCTATTTCTGGGTTGCCTAAGGAATCAATGGTATTATTTTTCCTTTTCTTGGGATGTATATACTCTTTTATTGAAACAGTTTGGATCCAAGTATATGAATCAATCATAACTGAGCGTTATAGATTAGTAATATTTTGAGGGGAGCGATTTGCAGGAAGAATGGAAGAACAAGATTAAGGGAGCAGGTGGACTGGTCCATGCCAAGGTTGCAAAAAGTATGTATTTGAAGGCATGGTTTGCCATATAAATACCTGCTTTCATCATGTTTTCTTGCTTAACAAATGATATTGCAGACACTGACTGCTTAGTTGTAAGTGGAGGATTGGATAAGCCAGATGCTGAGATGAAGAAGGCAAGGTAAACCTGTTCATGAAATGTTGATTGAGTATATTTTTTGTCTCTTCTCCCTTTCTACCTGTTCCCATTCGTTTCACCCAAATGCTGGAATATTTCACGTTGATAGGAGAATGAAAGTACCTATTGTCAGAGAAGATTATCTGATTGACTGCTTCAAACGTCAGAAGAAGCTCCAATATGATTTGTACAAAGTTGAAGCAATTGGTGAGGCCTCTGGTATGGTTACTGTCAAAGTAAAAGGGCGAAGTGCCGTTCATGAATCTTCTGGCCTGCAAGATTCAGGTCACATTCTCGAGGAAGGGAAAAGCATCTATAATACGACTTTGAACATGTCTGACTTATCAACTGGCGTTAACAGGTTGGCTTATATTATCTTGTTACTCTTATTAGCCTTTTTTATGTGATTTTTATCCCTTTTCTCTTTTCAAAACCATTGTACTTATCTGCTTTGTCCAGCGTATATAGTATACAATTTTAAATGGTTTCCATTATCATAGCTGAATGCATCCTTCCCCCTGTTGGCAGCAATCTTACTGTTGAGCCAAAGTTCACTCTCTGTTGTTGCAATTTCTTCTAATCTTCTTATTTCATGTTTTCAGATTATACACATTTAACCCTTTCTAATTGTTATTTGTTTTACTTCTGAAGTTACTATATCCTTCAAATTATTCAAGACGATAAAGGATCAGATTGTTACGTATTTCGCAAATGGGGTCGAATAGGGAATGAGAAAATTGGAGGAAATAAACTGGAAGGGATGTCAAAATCAGATGCAATATGTGAATTTAAACGTTTATTTCACGAGAAGACTGGAAATCCATGGGAGGCATGGGAACAAAAACTAGATTTCCAGAAGAAGCAGGGCAGATTCTACCCATTAGATATCGTACTGCTTTCTGATCTTATCCTCCTCTTCTTCTTCTTTCCTAAAATATATTTTCTATAGTTCTCCTGATTGGGTACTGATTTCATTGAGATTTGAGTTTACAGGATTATGGGGTGAGCAAACATATATCTGAGAAGAAATCAAACAACACAAACAGTAAACTGGCTCCTCCATTAGTTGAATTGATGAACATGCTGTTTAATGTGGAAACATACAGGTAACAAGTTTATTATCTTCTCTTTATTTGATCATTGATTTAATTATCTGACAGAGTAATCTTCTTGTTTTTGAAGAGCTGCTATGATGGAGTTTCAGATTAATATGTCAGAAATGCCACTTGGAAAGCTTAGCAAAAGCAATATTCAGAAAGGTAGATACCTTTAAGTTCTCATATCCATTTTCTTGGAGGCGCTGACATATTTGGAACAAGTCATGGAAATAATTTAGTAGTTTGTAAAAGCTCTCTAAATATTTTTGCTACTATTCTCATCAGGTTTTGAAGCATTAACAGAGATACAGAATCTCTTAAGTAATAATACTCATGATCCTTCGGTCAAACAAAGCTTGATCATTGATGCCAGCAACAGATTTTTCACTGTGATTCCTTCAGTATATCCTCATGTAATTATGGATGAAGATGATTTTAAGTCGAAGGTAAGGATCTGTTTTGTGAAGATGTTTCTTCTATGTTTTCACATAACTTTATATCTAACCCCTTGTCTCTTTAACATTCGTCCCTGGCAAATGATTTACTCGCCTTTTTCATTAGACATTGTTCATTCTATTGTGATTGTGGGTGCGTACATATTTTTTTTTTTTGAAAGCAAACTGGGATAAATTAAGGAAGATCCGCAACAACGGCCTCCATAAAACTGGGTGAGACAGACCCCTCACCCATATCCAATTTCAGAACAAGCGACCTAGCAAAGGTAACTACATGAGAGGGACTTACTGAAATGAGATGGCGACAATCCCGAACCAACAAACCCACTGGCTAGACTGCCTCTCAGAACCCTGAATGGCAAAAATAAGGCTCTGGCAGTCACTTTCGATTATGACATCGATCCAGTTCTTCTCGGCTGCCCAAGATAGCGCCTCCCTGACCGCAACAGCTTTGACGATGGCTGGGTCCGTCGTACCTGTCTTTGCGAAGCTCCTGGCTGCAATAACCTCCCCCCTCCTATCCCTTAGTACCATCCCTACCCCGAAGACCCTTGTTGCCTGGTTCACCGCTCCGTCCATATTAAGCTTAAGCCCGGTCCCTTCTAGGACCCTCCAGCACTGGGTCGGGCGCCTCTGGGATGCCCCGTGGTGGCTCTGCTGGCTTGCCTCCCATTCCCTTCTCTTGCACTCGCCTTCCGCCTTCATAGGTTCCGGGGACACCCGACCATTCCTCCAAATTGCACCATTCCGAGCCTTCCAGATAGCCCATGCTATGAATCCAACTTCGCCGAACCTGTCTTTTCCTATCACCTGAACCCAAGCTTTAATCCTCTCTGCCACTCTTGCTCCTGGCGGGCATTGGGGCCCGTTTCATAGCGCCCACACCCTCCTACTGACCTGACAGTCCAGAAACAGATTCTCCGTTGTCTCACTCGCCCTGTTGCACAGCTGGCAGACCGTGTCCTCCACTGAGATACCTCTGGCCCGAAGGGCCTCTCTCGTCGGGACACACCCTAAACAAAGCTGTACATATTTAATTTAAGGTTGAGCTACTCAAAATAGTTTTGCAGGGATCAAGTAGAAATGCGGAATAGCATAAAAGTTTTTTTTTTTTTTTTTTTTTTTTTTGGGAAAAATTTGAAAAAACCTTTAATCGAAAAGCATAAAAATTGGTCTTCAAGCAGACTAAACAAAATGAATAATCAGGGTTTAGATATTGAACTGAAGGCTTAAAGCAAGTTGAAATTAGTTGTGAACGACTTGATCGGATATGACATTAGAAGACTTAATTGCTGAAAATTATTTTCAAGAGTCAGATTACCAATAACTAGATTGTGCAAGTTTCTTGACACTTTTCACAAACTAGATGCTTGTCCATGTTACATAGTTGTTTGAAGCTCATGAGAGAAGATATTATTGCATTGTTAGTTTGTATAAAATTGGTAGAAAATCAGGGATTAAGATAAAAAGATATTCATGTCTGATTTTCATCTGTCAATTCAATCTGTCTTTGTACAAGGAATGACATACTCTGTGTGTGTTTGGTAGGTGAAAATGTTAGAAGCTCTCCAGGACATTGAAATAGCTTCCAGATTAGTTGGCTTTGATGTTGATAACCATGAGTCCCTTGATGAGAAGTATAAGAAGCTCCGTTGCGATATTGATCCACTTCCTCACAATAGTGAAGATTATCGATTGATTGAGAAGTATCTCCTTACTACTCATGCCCCTACACATAAGGTGAGTGTCATTCTTGATACTTTCTACCGTTACCTCTTTATGACACTGATCTTTATCATTCATTTGTTTCTACATGATTGTGCTGTGTATTGTCCTCAGGAATGGTCCCTTGAACTGGAAGAAGTATTTTCACTCGAAAGGGAAGGGGAATATGATAAGTTTGCTCCCTATCGCGAGAAGCTTAACAACAAAATGCTCCTCTGGCATGGTAAGCTATAATACTGGCAATTACAAAAAGTTCCCACTATCAAATATGGACGCATATTGAATTTTCTGTGGCAAGGATTGTGCCATCATGGTGGAGCATTGAGTAAATATAGCAGAGTAACCTGCCAAAGTGGGACTAAACGTTTCCTCTGTCTATAAATACAGGTTCTCGACTGACAAATTTTGTGGGTATACTTAGCCAAGGCCTGAGAATAGCTCCTCCTGAAGCTCCAGCCACTGGCTATATGGTCCTCTCTCTCTCTGCATCATTGTGTTCATCTATCTGAGATATATGCCCTTTTGGAAGGTTTACAGTTTTATTCTTTTCTGTTGTAGTTTGGAAAGGGTGTTTACTTTGCTGACCTGGTCAGTAAGAGTGCGCAGTATTGCTTTACCGATAAGAAAAGCCCGGTGGGATTGATGCTTCTAAGCGAAGTAGCACTAGGAGAAGTCTGTGAGCTGAAGCAAGCTAAGGTAATTTACATGATCAGTGGTCTCTGTGTGGGACTGTGGGTGGTGTCCCTAATGCATGGAATCATATGCCATTTGACACTGGATCGGTGGATCCACTCATTCAAACATGCATGTATTATATAACCCAGTGTTCTAAACACTGCTAGGCGCTAGTCGGGTGGAGATGACATTCTGGGGACAAGTCATGGATTTTTAGAACACTGATATAACCTAGCATCAAGTAATAGTTTGTGTGGTATCAGATTCATGACTCATCATCCTATAGTTTATTGTTTTATTTTCAAAAACGTCAACTAAAAAAATATTCGGAAACACATACGTTAGATTCTCACCAACTCTTTTAATCTTTTTCACTCCCGTGATTCAGTACATGGATAAACCTCCCAAAGGGAAGCACTCTACAAAAGGACTTGGTATGAAGATACCGCAGGAGTCGGACTATGTGAAGTGGAGAGATGATGTTGTCGTTCCTTGTGGCAAACCGGTATCTTCGAATGTCAAGGCTTCTTCACTGATGTATAATGAGTACATTGTTTATAATACAGCTCAGGTAAGTTGTCAATCTCATATTTTTGTCAATTCAATCCTAACATCCAAAAGTCAATCGTACGCTGCGTCCATATTTTCACTACCGACATCCATGCCAATGATTTGAATTGTTTAACTAAACATACTACGCAATAAGAGTAACATTTATATATTTTGTATACAAGCAGCTTGAACTATGTAGTTCAAGAATTTTAGAGCGGTTCATCAGAAATGAACATTGAAGTGTTCAGTACCTTTTTATTGTTGATTTGATTCAATGTTTGGGACTGCCTTTGTCTCAAAATTAGCTTTTACTTCCCAAGTTTAATTGTATGTCCACTTTTCTTCTTCGGAAGTTAATCTTATCATATATGAAGGGATGTGTAGAAACAAGCCATAATTTCACTTATCTTGATTTCTATAAAAAGTCAGTATATGATTAGTTGGTCTTGACGGTTCTGAATTACGTTTGCTACAATATTTGGACAGGTTAAAATGCAGTTTCTGCTGAAGGTGAGGTTTCACCACAAGACATGAAGTGATTGACTGGTAAGTTGACACTCACAAGCTTTTGTTGAGAATGCTACATAATGGCACGAAAAAGGTTTCATGTTTAGGATCCGTTAAGCATTTACTGAACTCGTATCTTCACCAAGTCGGATACAGTCACAGCTATGTAAGATCTCATTTTGGGGTTAGCTGGAGATCTTGCAGACTTGTGCTTTTTGGCATCTGTAAGTAAACGTAATGCCTTGAAAAATACACTTCAGCACTTTTGAGTTCATTTCACTAGCAAGATTTATGAAGTACTTTCTTGGTGGTGGATACATAGCTTGCTTGCATGTGCCATATTTAATTTTTGAATGTATGAAGTATGATGGTTTTGTTTTGGGCTTGATATTCGTCTAGGGATGGCAAAAGGACAGGTTTTGTTGACCCCTGGAACATCTCATTTTGATTAGGTTAGGAAGACATGAATACATTCACTAGTTTAATATTAGGAATAACCTTGGATAACTATCATAGAATTAGGTGAATCTCACGTAACTACACTTGAAATATTTTTTTGCAGTGCGGCTCCCTTGGAGTAACTCCATCAATCCTTTTCCGCTAGGTTATGTTAACTTCCACTAAAAATTGATTTTTTTTTCATTTTTAATTTTGTTGAAAAGACCAAGATACCCTCAAATGTATTTTAAATTTCCAAATTCTCTCTCCATCACTCCGTTTTCTCCTTCATCGCCAACCCGAAGACAAGTACTACTGCAAATATATTTACCAAACTTGCTGTCCTAGAACATAAGAAAAATAAAGCGGAAACCTCAATTTATCCAAAATCGACCATGAAAATTATCACACATCCATGCATTACAATAGTACTAAGCCTTGCAACTGATGAGAAAATGATCCAAGCTTTCAAAGCTAGGGAGGAGGGGAAAAAGCATAGAGGCCACCCTAGCATCTCCATGAGCTTCTGGTGTCACAAGTTTCTATTTTTTTCTTTTCTCTATTCTCTGTTTTCATTCTCAGTTCTTCCTGTTTTCATTCTCAATTCTTTTTGTATCTTGTTCTCTCCTCTCTTGTTGATGTATTTGGTTGGTTTTTGTTTACTTCTTGAAAGTTTTTATTGGTTTCATCAATAAAATTTTTTTTTACTGCTGATCAAAAAAATAAATAAATAAACACCCCCCTTTTGATCATTCTCATAATCATTGGCATGATTGCATTCATCCCAAAATCAACTAGTAGCACCAAACTAGAAAGGAAAAGAACAAATTCAGAGTAAAACTCAGGCATTGAAAGGACGATCCTTAACCAATATGGGATCAAAAGTAACATCACACAGTTCTGTAGCAAGGCAATGAAGGCCCGCAAAACCCCATTAACGTTCATGAGAGCCGACTCATGTCATCCCAGTAACTCTGACTTGAACTCTCTCGATGCCCTCCTCCTCCTCCCCATAAGACTCCAACTAATTAAACGTCTCTGATGCCCAACGCCATTACCGAGCAGAGAAAGAAGATAATGAAGCCAATTATCTGACAGAATTAGAGAAACCCAATATATAGATGAAGCAAAAAAATCAATGAATTTTGTTAGTGTTGTAGAGATTCAGGACTTTTCTCCGAAGGTGATGCATTACTGGTCGTCAATTTCTTGCATCAAGAAATGTCGATAACGGAGAAGCCGGAGTGGCGGAGAGGGGTGGAGGTGAGAATGAGGAGAGGGAGAGGGGGAGAGAGAGGAGCGAGAGAGAGTTAAAGGGTAGAGTTTGTAAATTTAAAATACATTTGACTTTTGAGGGTATTTTAGTTTTTTCAACGAAATTAGAAAGAAAAAAATCAATTTTTAACGGAAGGTAATGAAACTAACGATACCATCATTATGTTGTGAGGTTTCTATGAACCGGGAAACGCCGAGAAACCCATGAATGGGTGTTTATCGGATACCCCCTTGGGAGATGCTTGAGGAGCAGTGCTCACTGAGGTGATTGGACTCAGATGAGAGGATGTCCCCCGAGGAAGGTGGATTGGTGGTCTGTTTTGTTTGGGTTGGTTGTGTGTTGTTTTGTTTGTGTTGTGGTTTCGTGTTATTTGTTTAGGGGGTTCAGCGACTGTCGGTTTTATGCGACATGTTTAGTTGGTTTAGTGTGTTTTTAGTTTCGATTGTCGGTGTGTCCGACGTGGTTGCCTGGAGGTGTCCAAAGAGGTAGGGTGCCTTAAGGTTGTCTTTTACTATTTACTTGTAAAACTGTACACAACTGATGTTTAATCTTCGGGTGCGGAGTTTTTTCCGTCTCGTGATTTCATGAATGAATTTCGGTTTGCTTTAAAAAACGATTGAGTGAAAAAAATGTACTTCTATTGTAGCCACGATGCGAAAAAATATTTGAAGGGTAGTTATGTGATGTGAGATTCACTTAATTCTTTGGATAATTATCTTATGTTATCCCTAAATATTAAGTCTAGGATTTCACTTATTGGTTCGGATTTTCTGTTCGATTGATATTTAACGGTTATGGGTTGGATTTGAGTTAGTGTACATGATTTAATAAAAATTATTCGATTAAAATAAATAATCAAATTCATTAAACTATAATGAAATCAAGTGTTATTTTTATTCAACTTACATAATATTTATTTTTAGTATATTCGATAATTTTTATGAATACAAATATTATAATTTATTTGTTATAATAAATGAATAAAAAATATATTTAAAATCATTTTATCATTAAGATATTATTTCTTTAATTTTTAGAGATTTGTTGAAGTTTAATGAAAGTGAAAATGAAAATGAGACCATTCACTGTTATTAAATAATAATTTTGGGAGCCGAGGAATTTTAAGTTGAAATTACTCTTACCAAGTCTTAAGTTTGCCTTGAAGTTCTAGTACCTCATAATAATATTGTAAATATTAAATCATGTGCATAACTTGTCTTAATTGTAGATTTTTAATGTAGTGCTATGTTAATATTGTTTATATAACTTAAGGGTGGGCGCTATTTTGGAACTGGACCGAATTGTTAGGAATAAACTTAATTGGATCTTCCGTACCATACTTGAAATCGCTATGTGAGAAAACGGTCCAAATTTTACAAAATTCTTCGATCTTACTTGTTGGAATTATTTGGTTTCCGATTTTTTATCTAAGCTCGATTTATAAGTTGAATTAAACGATTTTGAGCCTGATTTAAATCCAATTTTTTTAAATATACAATTATAAAAATACTAACAAAATCAAATGTTAACATTTAATTATTATAACTCAATTGAAATATAAATTTTTAAATAAAATAAAGATAAATAACAAACGTGGGTGGAGGAGAGGTGGGCATGTGGCAGTGTGAACCAATTTGGTTCATACCGCTAATTGACGGTTATGGGTTTTAAGCACCATAAATGGACCAAAATTGAATGGTTTTTAAAATCAAAACCGAATTATTAACTACGATTCTCGATTTTTCAATTACGTTTTATCTCGGTTCTCAATTTGATACTGATTCCAGTTTTAAATTGGCCACCCTAATAAAATCTATATATAAATAACCTTAACATATAAAAACTGTAAATACTTATGCATATGTAAAGAAACTTAATATAAACATGCCTTATTTTGCATAAAATCAACAAATCAAGCCTTAACTGGTAAAAACTATACAAAACAAAAATTCAGCCTTAAAACCAATCAATAAAATGTCATACAATTTACCCATAACCTAATATCAAACAATTAACTTGATATCTAACCCTTTTTTTCGTCAACAAACTTTATTGAATAACCAAAAAAAGCTCCCAAAAAAGAAGCAAACAGCGTTATATGAATAACCATGATTCATACATCAAGTTTAAGTCTTTAGTTTTTCTACCTCAATTAAGGACAAGATATACACATTTATATGAATTTGTTTTGATGATCAAAACATGTAACATAATTAATAAAATCACGTAAACAAGTTAGTGAATTATTTACATTATGACGACAATGAAATTCGAAGTGCTGTTCTCGTTCCGCATAAGTATGTTAGGATCTCCATAGTAATATGGATAGTTCTATAAGAAACATGTCCGAACCATTGTAGAACCTCGTCACCAACATCCTTAGTCTAAACATCAACTTAAAGACCAACCTCAACAACAAAGTGTTAGAGTAGATGAGTTGTTGTGTTGATATGAAGTGTCCATATATATGTACAGAGTAACTAAAGTAGAGAAATAAAAGCTTAATGATCCTATAATAATTATATCAAGAGAGATTTGAGGAAGACTTGGTACGTAATCTTCTCAACTTTTCCCCTCAAGTTGACAACACCCTTGTAGTGAGATTCAATTTGCGAAGAAACTTGTCAAAACGTGGGTGAAGAAGAGGCTTGGTGAAGATGTCACCGACCTGATCATCTGTGGTCACGTGGGAAACACGAAATGTGCTAGACTGTACTTGTTTTCTTACAAAATGATAAGCAATAGTTATGTGCTTCATTCTAAAGTGAAAAACTGAATTGGAACTCAATGATATTGCGCCTTCTTGTCAGATAAATGGCTTTTTGGGCCTTGGTTGTGTCAAGTCATTTGGCTCATTTGGTTGATCAACTTCCTTTATTATTGGACAAAAACATTTTTGTTTCTTTAATTAATTATTTCAAAATCAGATTCTTGTATTGATTTGGTCATTTGTTTTAGACGCGAAAAATACCACTGATTCTGTTTTTCACGAAATCGAGGTTGTATTGATTTTCACTGAAAGTTATACATTCCTGAGACTGTCTGTACCAGTTCCACCTCCAGCTCTTCGAGTGGGCGTTGTCCCGGAGTTCTGTGCAAAACCTCGAGAGCTACCGGATTAGATCACCACCTCCGTCCACTGGACATATAGCTTTCAGGTCAGTGACATTAGTGCCACGTGAAAACTCGTATAACTTCATGTGGGTAATTAAACCCCCAAGAGTAACCACAAAGTATTCAATTCCAATTCAATACACACTCTTGTAACCACAATGGATTGATGACCAAAACAATACAACAATCTGATTTTGAAATAATTAATTAAAAAAACAAAAATGTTTTTGTCCAATAATAAAGGAAGTTAATCAACCAAATGAGGCAAATGACTTAACACAACCAAGGCCCAAAGCCATCTATCCAACACTTTTGACCAAGCTCATAGAGAAGAGTGACGATATCCACATAAGTTTAGAGGCAGTGTCCGCCAAACCCTTAGCCACCGAGGGTTACTTTTGAGAGCTCCATTAGATGGGTGTTGAGCCAAGATAAATAATGTACCCACCAATAGAAATGAAATCATTTTTGTCACCTGTCCAATTCGCATCAGAAAAACAATGCTAAGCTAAACGGGTTGTCCCTCTCCTTCGTCACGATGCTCGAGTAACTGGGTACATAAACCTAAATAGATTCATCATTTTAAATTCCTGTTACAGACTGGCACCATAGGCAAGGAAACAATAGCAAGCAAAGTGAGCTTTTGAATTGGTTTAGATATGTTGTGGTGAGACCTCCATAAAACTTATTTGGTTTATATTGATTGAAACTGATGTGATTTGGTTTTATGTTGATATAAATTGATTTAATCATGTTTCTTTAATTAATCAACTAATCAATAATTTAATTATTAATTCCTCATTTAAGTATTAGTTATTAAATATTAAAGTATCAAATAATTAATTAATTATATTTTTAAATTGTCAAATGGGTAGTTTAGACATTCACTCTATTTTTAACTCTGGGATGGACCGTGACACAAACAAACTCCTCCGTAGCGAATTGACACGAAAAATAGTTTACCGTAGTGAGTTGAAAAAGTGATATAGTTGATCGTAGTAAACTGGAATTTCTCCTAATACATTTATAGTGAAATTTGTTCACGGGTACATTAAGTGAATAGTGGAGCTGATATATATTGAAATTTTTTAGGTCTTTGATTAATCTTTGTCGCCTCTCCTCTCCTTAGGAAATGGTCATATTGTTCGAGTCTTATGAATTTGTTTGGAAGTTACAGGGGAGGGAGTTTGTGTGTTTAAAGTTGTTATCCAATGGAAGGTAAAATTGTAACTCCATATGTACCAAATAATTATACCACTTGAAACTTATATAGCGATGACACCTTAGACTTTTCACAAAAAAATATGTTAGATTTAACGAGGACCTTAATGTAACTAAAAAATATTCGAAGAACCTGTAAATTTTGTTTTTAAAGTTAAGAATAGTGAAGTCAAAAACGAACAAACTTCGATTCAATGAACTGTAATTATTTCTAAATAAAATAATAAAGAAATTTTATGTTTCAATTGATATCGTTTGGGTTTAGAACATTTAAATTAATAAGCCATAATTACGATTATGGATGACAATGGGTGAGACACATACCTTGTTCCATTCAAAATTTTTAATAAATTCATTCGTCTTGAAGGGAACATAAAATCTCTGTCCATGTCTTCGTATTAAATACTAAAAGTATTATTATACTTAAATAAATAGTTTTAACATATCCGGTACAGAGCTAGTGAGAAGAAAAAAAATCCCTCCACCATCACTCAAATTAAATAAAAAATATCAGATTTTAAATGTGATATTTTGTCATTCACACTCATAATATATTGTAAAGAAGGGTAATCTTACCAAAGTGCACTAAACTACAACTCAATATCAAGTAGGTGTACTCAAGTTAACTTTGCTGTCACGTGGTCACTCAACTTTCATTTTGTCTCACGGAGCTACATGACGTTAACTTTTATGGTAAAAAAAGACTAAAATTTTTCTATTTGGTTTCTAAATTTTCAATCTCTTCTCGGACGATATTTTTTCTGGTGATGACCTTACTGATTCTCTCTTATTTTTCTCCAACCTCACAGGATGTCTCCTCCACTTAAAAGCACCACATTTTCTCAAAATTGTCCTGTAATTTTCTCAAAAGTGTGATGTAACATTGAGAGAAAGGAAGCATCAGATTTGCAGAAGACGAAAGAGAGGGCCAATTTTACATCAGATTCTCTATTTTGCAAATCGATACATTATTTAACTAACCGAGACTAGAAGGAATTGGAGCAACTCATCAAAAAGGTTATTTAAAAAAAAAATAGACGTCCGAGTAAAAATAGGAGAGAAGAAAGATGAGTGATATAAATTTGAAAATTTAAAATTTAAAATTTAAAGAAGAGCAATTTTAATGTTTTTACGATTATTTAAAAATTGAAAATATTAAAAGTTAGCGTAGTGAAGTGTTATGGTGAGACAAAATAAAAGTTTAGAATACTTAAGAATAGTGATGCATTTTTGTGAGTAACCCTCAGGATTGTTTGTTGGGAGGTGACACAAGCAGAGCAGGCAGAGAAGCGAGACTCGTCTTCTGGAAAGGTCAATAATGGCTTTCGCTTCGTTTCTGGGACGAGTCCTCTTCGCCTCTATCTTCATCCTCTCAGCTTATCAAGAGTAAGGATACTAATTTTTTTTACTCTACTTGTTCTCGCTCGGATCTGGGTTCTACAAACCCGCACTCGGTAGATCTGTAATTTAATTTTCCGAGAAAGATTTGGATTTTCTATTGCATTGTTTTGAAGATGGAGTTATAAAGTATTTTGCTTTGGCATTATCATGGAATGTAGCTTTTGAGGGTCATTGTTAGGGGTGAGCACCGGAACTGGACCTAACCCGCCGGACGATTCCATGGTTTTCAGGGTTGGTATTAATGGCAACTAGGAGGTTTCTGGTCCGGAGCCCACGGGTTGGTACACGCCTGTTAATCTCACAAAAACCCAGGGGTTGTGAATTGTAATATGCAATGCGGTTAAATGTGTTTTGAATTGTAAATTGCATTGTAATTCTCTTTTTACATAGTCTAAATAAAATTTACATCTTGAATTATATTCATCTGTAGGTAAAAATATGGCATGATAAGAATACAATTTAACAAAGTCCAATATTTTTGGTTTGGGTCTAGGGCTGCCCATGGTCGGTTAACCAAACCAAATAGTTTGTTCTCAAACCAAACCAAAAATTTTGGTTTTACAATTTTTAAAACCATAACTAAAACCGGGTGTAATTGAATGATCGGTTTTTAACCAAGTAAAAAATGGTTCGGTTTTTGGTTTAAACCGAACCAACTGATATTTATAGATTAAATATTTGGGCGTGTAATTTGGGCTCAATCTGTCATTCGATGTTGATTTTAGTTTTAAATATTTTACTTAAGCTCAATTTTTTTTATCTATTTAACTACTTGTAATTTTTTTTTGAAACTTATTTAACTACTTGTAATTAAGAATATACATAAACATTAATTTTAAATGGCCAAAAAACCATTAAGAATGGGCTTCAATAGCCCTCATTCGGGTCACTTCCTAATGATAAAAAATGTCTTGCATATCTTTCATGTAATATAATACCAAATCTAACACTACAATCCCTCAAAAATTAAAATTCAACAAAATAATACTAAACTAAAATTTTAAAACTATCTTCGGTATTCATAATTTATTTTGGCAGCAAGTTGTCTTCGTGGTAAAAAAGATTCAAAACCTATAAACAACCTATTATTAAGATATGCACAAATAATAAGATATTATTAGGTAGAAAAAACACATGCTCCAATTTTGCTAAAGGAAGAAGACGTGGGTAGATGTGGACGTTTACGGGATTGACACTTGTACGACCAATTATGGTTCAGTTTTTATGGTTAACCGCTTGTTATAAAATATGTAAACCGAAACCAAACCCAAATTAAATGGTTTACTTAAAAATTGAACTGCAACCAAACCATTATCCATGATTTTTGGTTTTTTGTGGTTTAGTTCGGTTTGATTTATGATTCGGTTATGATTTTTTGGTTAAAATGGACAGCCCTAATTAAATTATAATGGGTGAAATGTCAGTTTTCCCTCCTCACACCCTCTCCCTTCCCCTCTCTTCTTCGTGAGAACAAAAGCGAACTTTTTTTTGCAAAACCAGAGGTGGACCCTGGCTCCTCGAACGATGCCGGCGAGGAGCATCTGGCTCGGAGGTGGACGCGGACTCGGCGAACTCGTTCTCACTCCTCCAAAAAATCTCGAACTAGTGGATTCTCGAACTAGTGGGTTCTAACTCCGCCTCTCGTCTCTTTGGTTTGTCGACGGCAGGGAGGAGGTTGTTGTTGTTGAAGGCTCGGCGTCGTTGTTCAGCGGACTAAGAAATCGGTCACTCTCAGCTTCGGCGAGGTCCATGCATGGGTGAGTTCGGATCTGAGCGAATTCGATCTATTTCCGATGCCCACCTCCTTCGTCGTCTCCGATGCTCTCGAGCCCGATTTTCCGATCATCTATGTCAACATCGACTTTGGATTTAAGAAGTAAATGGGTTAGTGAATGGAGCAATAAGGGATGAAGTCACTCCTCAAATTTATGGTCATGTGACGGATAAGAGGATGACCGACATTCTTTAGATGACAAAGTCTGTATACAAGGTATGTATTTTCGTGTCATAAATATCCGTATGACATATATAATACAAAATAATTAGCCCGGACATATTTTTAGTTAGAATTAATTACAATTTACTATGCCTATTTAGATCACTTTTACAAATTACTATATCTATTTTAAAAAGTTTATTTTTAGCTCACTTAATTACGTTTTTCCCATCTACTCTAACTCTGTTTGATTTTTGATTTTTTTCTTTTAAATTTTTTAAAATGAAAAAAGGCCCTCCCTTTCACCAGCCTCTCCTCTCCAACTCACCCTCTTTCCTCTCAACCTCTCATACCATATATGTGTGTGTTTTCCATTGAATGAACGATTCTTCATATATAAATATAAAGAAGCAAATCTCTTGTAAATATTTAAATATATCAATATTTCAAACAAAAAATTGCCCAAATTTTAATAAATTGAATTCGCCCAAAACATCAGCTGACGACAACGCTGTGAAGGAGGTATGGATACAACCGTGGAAGAGACAGTAGTGAATATAGAGGGGGAGGTTATGTGGTGGATGTGACTGTGGGTATGGAGATGCCGGTGGTTACCTAGTACTCGTCCATGAACAAATCCGGCAGAGGAAACTGGAGTACCGGTGGTTCCTGGTACTTGCGGTGTCGGCGTGCGTAAGCAACATGTGGCATAAGACGAGCAGCTCTGGGAGTTGATTTGAGCCAACATCGATTGTTCTTGATTAACCCTCAAGAACCAGATCGTCGCAGGCTGGTAGGTCTTCTCTGAAGATCCCTTTAACCTGAAATTGGACGGTCTTAAATATAAATGGGGGAGTCCAATAATTTAGCTTTCGTCCGACGAATCTCTATATTCATGGCAACCAAAGTAGCAATATTCTTCTCCACTGCAGCCAACTCAGATTTCAAGAGATGAAGAGAAGCTATAGAGAAACAATTTTTAGGATATAGTTTATGAAATAAAATCGGAATCGCGATCGGAAAGACGAACACGAATGGACGGCGTAGAGGCGAGTGAAGGCGTTGTTGGCGTAGCCGTTGAGCTCTCACTGCTTCTCGACGTCGTACTTGTCGTTTTTCTTGCACATTGCGGCCAGATCCAATATGTTGTCCTCACCCTCCGCGATTTCTGCCGCCTCCAAGCCCCAATCGTCTTCTTCTTCTTCTTCGACGGATTGAGCATCTCTGTAATTAATTTCCAGTCATACATTTCAATTTCATGCCAAACATTTTTTCCCCAACCCAGGGTGTGTTCATTTTAGGCAAGTTTCGATTTTCATAAACCCAACTCATCGGTTTAGGATTTTAGGATCTTGAGAGTTTTTAGGATTTTGGGTTCATGGTTTTTTGGGTTTGAGATTTCTTATTTTGTTGCTTGAGATTTTTTATTTTCTTGGTATCATTATCAGCCATGGAACAATTTTTGTTGCTTGACCTTAATATTTGGGGTTCATTTTATGCTTGAAATTTATGGTTATGAAAACGTCATTCTTTCTCCGATTCATGTAATACTTAGGCACCTTAAAAATCAGGTCTTAAAAATTTGGTTTAAAAAAGGTTGAATTCAATACAATCAGATCTTCAAAATTAGTTATCAGAAAAGTTGAATGCTGAGAGAAAATTCAGATACTGAGAAAGAGGATTCAAATATTGGGAGAGAAGAAAAATCAGAAAAAGATGCAAGTAGATTTGATGGCATCTAATTGAAAATTTGATGGTTAGTTAGGGGCATTTTTGACATTTTGCATTTTCAAAAATGAATTCCGTCCAAAATTTAACGGAAATGAGTAATGTGTAAAAAAACATAATTAAGTGAGCTTAAGGTAAACTTTTTAAAATAGGTATAATAAGCTGTAAAAGTAGTACAAGTAAGTATGGTAAATTGTAATTAACGCTTTCAGTTATGCTGTTTTGTATTACGTTATCGTTGTAGACATACATAAGAAATGGATCGATCATCGATGAGAGAAGGTCAGAATCGTTTGTAGAAAGGCTAACTAGATCCATGAAATTTGCGAGGAAAAATGTTAGAGAATATGATCCAAATCAATTCAAGTGTCTGTGCTGAAATACTACAATATTTGTATCTAAGATGTGAAGATCATTTGTAATTATTTAATGAGGAAAGAGTTTTTGAGAGTGTATACGGTGTGGACCGAACATGGAGAAGTTAGAGACGTCGGAGAGAGTAGCAACAGAGAGCGGAATGTCGAGTGTAGTACACAGTATTTTTCACCTTCGAGTCGTGGCGTGAATCCTGCAAAGCAAATCGTAGATGAAATAGGCCCATTCTGAGATGTTACGCTAAAATAAACGACGAAGAGGATATGTTTGACGAGGTCGATGAGAAGGTTGCTAGAGAAACTACAACGGAATACAACTGGTTAGTGGCAGAGCTGCAGACCCCAGTGTACACAAGAGTGTTAACACAACACAGGCTCCTAAGGATTCTGTCAATCAAGCACAAGACTGAAATGATGGACACATCATTTGATGACGTTGATGGGGAGATTTTTAACACATTACCACAACCGAAAGCTTGCATGATGAAATACACCGCAACAAAACATAATTTGAAGGTAATAGAAATGTCGTGTGTGAAGTATGATACATGTTACTACGGTTGATTATTAATTTATAATTTCCACTTGAGAATGAACTGTTGTGTTCTGATTTACACGTCATTAATGGGGATCTCATTCCAGTTTCAATTCCAATAAAAGATATATATGCATAAAAATTTCATGAAAAGAAAAATTAATTGGGTTTAGTTTATTTTGGAGAGGTAAATTTCAGTGGTGAGAAAGTGGGAGAATGGAGGAAGGAGAGTGGGACAGATAGTAAATAATTCATTTTGAAAATATAAAACATAGTTAACGACGTTTGATTATTTTTATCATTAAAATTTAACATAAGTCAATGAAATTAGTAATAATTTTTAATTTTAGGGTATCCCTCAAGCGAAAAGAAAATATGCAGGTGTAGTTATGTGTAAATCACCTAATTACCTATTTCGTTTAACGAATGCACAAACATGTTCTTTATGGGTGGTAAACTTCTGCGGGTTGAAATATATAAGGCATTCCCCTCTCGGGTTGGACGACGGAGAATATACAAACATAGCTAGCTCAATCAATAACCTGATTGTGATGCATCTTGTCTCTACGTCTGTTCTAACTCTAGCAAGGGAAATGAGACTAAATCATGTCAACTCTGATACTCCACCAAAGTGGACTCTTAAGTTTGAATTTAGAAAACACCTCTTCTTAGTTATGGCTCATTTCATCCCGCACTCATCGGTTTTGCTACTCCTGCTAGCCTCTCCATAAGCTTTTAACCCGTCCACGCATCTAAATGGTAAGGAGGCCCGTTAAATGGCAGGCCATAAGTAGGCCTAATCAACGAGCTTCACATGAGTTATCAAGAACCAGCAGGTGTTGCGGGAGGAGTCTGGTGAGCATTCGTTTTTGTGGCTCCAACACCGGTCTTCTCTACTTCCACACATGTCTCAACTCCCAACTCGTACAGAATTTCTAACACTTCTTCCAACGCAAGGTCAGCATAAAATAAATTATTGTTACGGAACTGAGTTGTAATTATTATCATACTCCTAACACATAACATTGCTTGAAAAAAATAATTTTCATCAAATTTAAATATAGTTTATATCGTTTAATTTTTAAAAAAGTCTATTAATTTTTCTTTTTTCCTTTAGGCCTCAAGCTAGATTGGGTTTATCAATTACCCCTGGCTGCCTCCGCATTCACCAAGGAAGTCAAAGCGGTCATCGGAACCCAACACCTTCTCAGACCAGCTTTCCGTCTCTCTGGCGGAAGGTTAACGTAGAGTTCTAGTCGAGTGAACCTCCTGTGGTCGGACCTACTAGCTCATAAGCCTCTAAAATTATGTACTATCTTAAAGTTTTTTGGGGTTACTTTTGACGGGAATGAATCAGTAATACTTGACATAATAAACAAGGCCACAACGAAACCCACATCTTCGGAACTGCTGGCCGGAGCCCATGGGGGGAAGTATGAAGTTCCTCTCGTGGAAGGCTCGTGGCTTCAACCCAAGGTTGTAAATGTCGCACGGTGCTATGATGGCGGACAAGGGCATTCAGGGCCATGACAAATTTATATTTTTGTATTTTTAATACAAATTAATTTACATATATGATAAAAATGCATATTATGCTACAAGTTACAATATTTTCAACTTTTCTTTTATAAAAAAACTAATTAGTTTACACAAAACCGGTTCAAATTGGTCCAAAATCAATACAAAAACCGGCTCAAATGCCACGGCGTGGCGCCCATATGGTTTTCAGCGCCATGATGGCCGTCATTTACAACACTGCTTCAACCCTAAAAGGAATTTGTTGGGGCCTTGTTCGGGGTTCTCGCCCATATTTTGTACAAAGTCAAGAAACTAAGTGTACGTCTCTCTCGATCCTGTGGTTTTAATACATGAGTAAGTATACTCACGCAAAATAGATCTTCCACCTATACAATTGGTACATCAAGAGTTCTCATAATGTTAAGGTAGAAGATCGCTTAAAGCGACACAATTATGAATAATTTTTTTTAGAAGAATAAACGGATTTGGTGAAATAGTATTTTCTTCGTGATCTATTTTTGAAAGAATTTAAATTAACATAATTAAATAATTTAGTACTGTTTTGGGTTTGAAGTCAGGAGAAATTGATACATAGAACTTTAAATTATGATAATATATCATGCAAGTTAAAGAAATTGACACATTCTTTTATCAAATAAATTTATTATATTTCCAACTTGATAAACAAGTTGATACATGGATTTATTAAGAATCTTAAATGATTTTCTTTGTATTAAAACCACTCTCCGTGAACATTTACTCAATGTTTGACAAAGGCGCGCGGGGAACTAAAATAGACATAATCAAATAGCAAAGTGGTCGTTAAGAGTTGGAGCAAAGCGACCACCACTGTAATTTTGGGAAGTCTGCGTGTCTTTGAAGAAGGCTCGAATCAAACCAGTCTCATCAAATGGCTTAAAGAGTAGAGGATGCTTCTCGTCCACCACTTCACTTGGGATCCTCACTATCCCATTCTGTGACGAAAATAGTCCTATTGAGTATCTTATAGCCTTCGACTCCTCGTCCTCACTCATCTTCACTCGATGTAGAGCGCATTGTAGCCTTGCATTGCTCCATCCCTACAATCAACATTATTTTATAGTTTTATAAAACAAAATTTAAGACAAAGAAACAAAGGAATTGAAAACTAAATATCCATCTTACATAAAACGCCTCCCCGACCATGACTAGGAAAGACGAGCCAGAGAGCGTTGGTTGGATCCATTGGTTGTCTCTCGTCTTCACTTGCAAGCCATTGGCACCATACTCGTGAAGAATGGTTACGAAGTTCTTGTCATAATGAGGGCCTAGTTCCTTTCCCCAGGACTCCTTCGTTGTACCTAATCCATATTTCAAGAGCCGTAAAGCATAGTGCATCGACTTTTCTTGCTCCTCAAAGTAATCTTCAACCCCAAAGCTCTCAAATACCATCTTCTTTACAGCCTTTTCCAATTCCCATATTTTTATTACATATGAATGTATTGTCTCGCTGTTCAAAAAACCAGTGACAACAAAATCAGTCTTATAATATATAACATGAATGAATTGTTAAATCGGAGTAGAAGATTTATAGAATACCAAATTTGCACATTTTCATTTTCTTGAGGAAACAAAACACGGACAAAACTCTCAATTGTGTGAAACGCCAATGCATCAGAAACTGCCATAACCTCGAAAAGTGGATCCTCCCTACGACTATAACCTAGATTTCGCACATCAGAGGTAAAGCGTTGCTTAGCCTCCAAATCAAGATTGAACAGCTCTTCTAACGTACGAAGTAGATCTTCGTTAGTCTTTGGTCCAATCTCGTCATAGGAGGCCTCGAAGCAACCATATTCTTCAAACGCCTTTCTTATAGCTTGCGTTGTCGACGCCCACCCTTTGCTTCCTCGTTCCATGTTTTCTCTATTGAATTCTATAAGTGGAACCTTTGTGCTAGCCATGTTGGACTCTTCAGAATTTGGTGGGTTATTTTATGACTAATGTTGATGTGTTTTTATAAGCATTACTTGGTATGTTTTTTTTAAATTAATTAGATAATCATTTTCAATAGTTAATTCATCCATTTTATTCTACAAATAGGTAATATGTATTGCATTTTTTTCGTCCTATACCTATAAGTTACTGTTTTGGTTTTATAAATGTGTGACACTTTCCAAATTTTCAAAATTACCAAAACTCTAACCTTAACTCCTAACCTTAACTTTAATCTCTTCATTTATAATTTAATAATCTATAATTAATAAATTATCATATAAAAACTGTCCTTAAAAATTATTTTTTGCCTAATAATAAATTTAAATTAACCATAATG
>JAYMTP010001738.1:0-22481 GCA_036897365.1 Geranium brycei
ACACAGAGCCCCTACAATTCGGCCCTTTAGATCTCTGCAGACGAGCCCTACACTCCAAACCCCCTCTTGACATCCACACCCTGGTCAACGTTTATCTTTAAAAAATCCCGCTCGGGAGGGACCCATGCTGGCCTAGACGTGGGCTGCCCCTGGGCCGAGATGACTGCCGGCGGCCTGGCCGCAGCCCAGAGTCTCCGGTACCACTTGGCCAGCGCTGCTACCCTTTCCGAGTGGAGTGGCTTCCCCTTCCAGACATAACGACTTCTTGCTCCCCAAATAGCCCAAATAATAAGCGCCAACAGGCTAGCTTCATCCTCCCATTCCACCCAGAAAACCAAGTCACTCATCTTCGGATTTGACCACATTCTACTTCGGATATCATTCAGAAATTTGTCTCCACAAATAAGGACCACAACCCGACATTCATAAAACAAATGGTCCACTATCTCTTCCAGGTCATCACAGAGGGGGCACTGAGAATTTACTGGAACCCCCTTCTGGACCAAGCAAGCCCTAGTCGGAAGAAGGTTCGAGATCGATCTCCATACACGGATTTTGACTTTAGGTGGAACATTTAGTCTCCACATCGCTCTCCATCCCAGAGGTTATGCCGAGGGAGCTCATACATTTCCCAGAAGGCAGAGTACCCTATAAGCGCTCCTTACCGAATAATCGGCCGACTTGTCCGCTTCCCAATATCAGTGGTGCTCAAAAAATGTGTATACCCAACCCACGAAATTTTTTGAATGGTTAGGTGTAATTATTTGTATCAGGCGCACAATGATTTGTATCATTGCATCATCATATTCGACGAGACGTATACCTGGCAACGCGTATTAATTAATGTCTCGTTTGGGTATAACCTTACCTAGTAACATATACTTGATATAGCATAATTGACACTCGCCTGCTGCTCGAGCAGGGCACTCTCGACACAATGTGTAGCGTCGCGATAATTATACATTAATCGTCGAGGATTCACACAAATTGAGAATAAACCTGAATCGGTTAGGTGTAGTTATTTGTACAGACACACAATGATGTGTGTATCGTTGTATCATAATGTGTGCCGAGACATATACCCGGTGACACGTATTGATTAATGTCTTGTTGGGTATGACCTTAAGTAGGGCACTCTCGACACGTAATGCGTAATGGCGGGAATAATATTTTATTTTCTCCAGAAATATAAGTTAATTGTCGAGGGTACATACAAGTTGTGAATGAACATGAACAAATCACTTAATTACTCTAAAATGAACTACGAAAACAAAACTCAATATCATACCAATACCACCAAGTTGTGATTTAACGTGACGTATGAGGAATTATTCGAAAAAGGAGAAATTAAGTTTACCATTTTAATAAATCAAGGAAAAAGAGAAACTTTCCTAGGTTTATATATTTACAAAATTTCCTATATCTTTTGTCTGAGCATAAATTAATATTTCGAATAAAACCCACATTCCCTTCCTATATATAGTCACGTATATGTGTTATTACATACATAACACCAATTCTCAGAAACTCTGTTTTGCAGCAGAGTTGTTGCTCAAATTAACTCTGTTTCTTTGAGTTAAAAAAAATTAATGGCAGAGAACGGAGAGAGAGACACAGAGAAGCAGAAGTTGCTTCTCCAAGACCATGAAGAGAAGCACTTCATGTCGAGTGAGGTCGTCCGCGACATCATAATCGGCGTCTCCGACGGCCTCACCGTCCCCTTCGCCCTCGCCGCCGGCCTCTCCGGCGCCAACGTCGCCTCCTCCATCATCCTCATCGCCGGCATCGCCGAAGTCGCCGCCGGCGCCATCTCCATGGGCCTCGGAGGGTACCACATATATATATACCCATTATTTATTTATTTGTTTCTTATATTTTAAGGAAAACAATTGATGTGATATGTACACATTGTTATATGTATAGGTATCTTGCAGCAAAGAGTGAAGCTGATCACTACATGAGAGAGCTCAAGAGAGAACAAGAAGAGATCATCAGTGTTCCTGACATAGGTTTGTGCCCGTCCGTTTGAGTCTCGTATCTAAAATATATAAGTGTATATTGGGTTGTAAACGAAGCAGCTCGAGCTGAATTCGACCTCAAAGTGCATTCTTTCACTAAAGAAGTCTAGCTCGAGCTCAATCTTTCAAGTCTTCATAAGTTTGTGAGTAGTTTGCGTTCTTACAGTCATGTTTAAGAAAACACTAACACTAGTCGGGAAGAGAGAGTTTCTGAAAAATAATCGGACTCATTGGAGATATTTGGAACACTAGTGCTAATTAGCATTAATTGATAATATTTTTATTTAATTTAATATAACTTGACTAAATTTTTTTAAGTAAATTCGAGTTCAATTATATAAACTTGAACCCAAACTAGTAATATTTTAACTGAAGACCGAACAAACTGAATCGAGTTAAGTCAAATTCAAACTTGACTGGATATTTTTGTTAACAGATCTCGAGTTTAATTATATAAACTTATTTGAGCTTGTGTAGGGTGTAGTTATCTTAGAACTCTGTATAATGTATTAACTAAGTCGGTCCAAATAATTGCAGAAGCAGCAGAATGTGCAGAAATATTAGCACAATACGGAGCAGAGCCGCACGAGTACGAGCCAGTGGTGAACGCGCTGAGGAGGAACCCACAAGCCTGGCTCGATTTCATGATGAAGTCAGTACACACCAACGTTGTACACAAATTATTATTAAGTACCAAGTTGTCCTAATTAGTACTAAACTTATTCAATTATTTATTTTTGGGTGTAGGTTCGAGCTGGGGCTAGAGAAGCCGGACCCGATGAGGGCGTTGCAGAGCGCGATGACGATAGCGCTGTCGTACATAGCCGGAGGAGCAGTGCCTCTGGTGCCGTACATGGTGTTCCCGATCGCCGGAGAGGCTCTGCTGGCCTCGGTGGCGCTGACTTTGGTGGCGTTGATGGTGTTTGGGTTCTGCAAAGGTCATTTTACGGGTAGTCAACCCTTCAAGAGTGCCCTCCAGACTGTGCTCATTGGGGCCATTGCTTCTGCTGCTGCTTATTGCATTGCCAAGCTCATCCAACCATCACATACATAATAACTTCACTTCATGCTTTTCTTTTTCAGTTTATTCATAATAACTCCATCTTGTGTTCTTGACCCGTCTCTTTCTTTTTAATGAAGAGGAACAAAAAAAAAGTAGTACCCAGAAGAAATTATATTTATTTTATCTGATGTAATCGCATGTGTGGGGATTGGGACTGATGGCGTATGCCATTAACTTTGGTAACAGGTCAATGTGCGATATAATTATCAAGTCGCCTTTCTAGCTCTGTTATGAAGAGTGGTGTAGATCATGACTTGTTTGGTCGGTTAGGATGAATTATGTAGTGAGTCTTCTGCTTGAGAGCATATAAAAGTTGGGGTAGTTAAGATTTTGATAGATTTATTGTTTTATTATGAATCAGAAAAATGAGAGTAGTAGGTGATGAAGTCTGACACAGTACAAAATTTAGGGTGTTTTAACATAATATCAAACTTTTTAAGTGAGATGGGTTTTAGCAATAGGATGTTCAAAAACTAAGTCCTTGGATTCTCCCTATTGCTACTATTTATATATGGTTACTTTGTTGATTATTGGCTTTATATGTTGAAAAATGTATTGATGGGTCTCCATGCTTTATTCAATGATGATAGCACATGCACATCTATTCAAAGAATATATACCCTCTTTTTCATGTAATAAAGAAGTATCTAACAAAGGGGTAAACATTATAAACAACGACAACCGACACTCATTTTTGGACAGAGCGCAAATACATATGAGCATCGTTTCAAGAAAAATTCCGCATGTCTGGTTAATCATCTGTTAATCTTTTAATTCGATTGATTATAGATCTCCGAACACTGCATATGAGTAGTAAAAGAATATGTGAGGTGGAAGGTGGAGGCATGCGGCTTGAATTGTCTGCTTGTTCAAAGCTTTCTTGTGGGAGTTTTGGTTGAGTCGTGAATGAATCTTTGCTTTCCACTTTGTTCTATCAACCGGTTCTTGTCAGCTCTCTTCTTCACTTGTCCTACTCAAGCTTGAATCATCATTTCAGCTTATTTTTGGCCTAAAGGAATTTTAGTGCTTCTTTTGATGACTGCTAGTTTTGTAGAGGAGTAGCAGCCTTTTGTTTCACAAAGCAGCTTTTACTGTTTGGAGCCTTGTGCTTGCTCTTCCTTGCCACTGTGGGTATTGTGTGGTGTGCCACATGACATGACACTAATGCTTCTTCTTTTTCATTTCCTGCACTTGCCCATGGATTTTCAGGTTTACCCACAAAGGGAAAACATATACATATCAACTATAAAACCCATATTTCTCACCAAATTCCATTTCACTATCAGACAAGATAGTTCTTCTCAATTTTCTTCAGCACAACCTAATCTGAATTCATCATATACAGAATACACCAACTGCAAAGAAATTGAAGTTTGGTAACAGAAATCTTTATTGATCAAGTATAAGCATTGTTGTAAGCATGATAGTCGTCGCCTGCGACAGATAGACTCTTTGGAGTTCAGATTCAAACTAATGTATTTCTGGGAAACATAAGACAGGAAATTTTACAGATACGGACTAGGAATATAATGATGCAATCACAGTTGTTGATCCAAGTATGAGTCTGTAGATGTTTTCTTGTCACTTCCGAGATATCCAGTGACAGTCTGAGAAACGCCGCTCAGCAAGGAGTTGCTCCATGCGAGCCATCCAGTTTGTGCTGCTGGTTGACTTTCCTGGATGCTCCTTTTCTGTTCTTCCTCGACGATATCAGCCCACCTCTTGGCCATGAACTCCTTCACTGCTTCGACCCCTTGGTTCACAATCTCCATTGGAGGCATTGCAAGTGGATTCTGCTCCAAGTTGAGCTTGGTTAGCTTTTGAAGCCTGAAAAATGTGTCTGGGAGGGATTGGATCTGGTTGTTGCTCAGATCAAGCTCCAACAGGTTGGTCAGATCACTTATTGTTTCGGGGAGCTCTTTGAAGTCGCTGAAGTTGCTGCTCAAGTTCAGCATCTCGAGATTTGTCAGCCTCCCGATTGCAGAAGGCAGGCCGTGAATCTCGTTGAAATGAGCATCAAGAAACCTCAAAGATCTCATTTCACAGATTGATTGAGGAAGGCTATGGATCTTATTCAGGTAGATTGAGAGCCTCTCGAGATTAACTAATCCGTACCCAATTTGGGTTGGCAGAGATGTTAAGTAATTGAAGCTAGCATCCATTTCCACCAGTGAACTGAAATAAAATTCAATCCAGTTCAAAAAATAAGAGAAAAATGTGGTCAAGCAGGATACAGATAGTGAAACAAATAATGGACATAAAAAACATCATTTTGAGAAGACGGTCATAAAGAGAGGTGAAAAGTTGATAATGCAATACCAGCAACGGGTAATGCTCTCCGGAAGAGCACTAAGCTTGTTTCCAGATACATTGAGAACCTTCAGATTAAGCAATAGCCCAATGGAGTCTGGGAGGAACTTTAAGAGATTGGAAGAAACATCAAGCTCCTCGAGCTTCTGTAGCCCTGCTATTGAATCGGGGAGAACCTATTCCAATATGAACATAAACCATGAAAAAAAGAAGTCAATACATAGTAAACAAAATGTACAAATTGAGGAGAACTAGGCGAGACAAAAAATAAGGAGTTTTTAAACTCGGAGAGAAATCGGCAAAACTCATTTTATTATGTAAATATTAGACATACATATATTCATAAATAATTCATATGAAAGACAAAAGTTACAATATTTCAGTATAATAAGATACTTTCAAACAACAAAACCACAAATTATAGAACAGTTTCAGAGCATATGTAAAATATAAAACTAAAATTTGACCAACTTTGATCGAGAAAGAACTCGGAAAATTAAACTACCGAGAACGAGTTTTAAAACTCGGTGAACTTGATTTGACCAAGTTCTTGAGGCGAAATTGGGGAGAACTCAGGATAACAATGCAAGTAAATAATTTTGAATTGCCTGTAAACACTCGATGCCTGGGAATGTAGTCAAGTTCATTGACTTTACATATTGTCAGAAATTTTTAGTTGGAAACTGAAATAAATCATCAACATATTCAATTAAAGTGCTCAGTACAAGAAATCAAGTCTAGAGAATTACGGCAAGAAATGAGCAAAAGATTGCAAAAAGGTAGCTCTCAGTAAATAGCTTGCAAGACCCGGCAAATGAATGCATATCTATAGTCCCAAAATTAAAGTCAAAGAACTTGATTTCTTAGTTATTGAGTTTGAATTAAAAAAAAAAGTACATTTCCATGCCTATTGATCATCACATATCACATAACTTACACCCTCAACCACAAATCATATATAGGACCAGTTTGTATAACTACACACTCATTACCAAACAAACTCCACACCATATTTCAAGTGTAAGCATCATATTAATGGCACCAACATACATTTATATTCCTGTAACTAAGGCACCAATATAAGTAGCTTGCAAGACCCGGCAAATGAATGCTAATTTATAGTCCCAAAATTAAAGTCAAAGGACTTGACTTCTTGGTTATTGAATTTGAATTAGAAAAAGTACATTTTCATATCAATTGAGCATCACATATCACCTAAATTACATAACTCAACCACAAACCATGTATAGGACCAGATAGTATATTGAAGTGATAATAAAACCCTCTAGTTCCACATATATTCATGTAACTATGTAAGCATCACATTAACGACACCAGTATAAATATATACAACCTCAATGTCCTCCACTAACCAATATACACACACCCATAATCATGAGCGATAAGATTCAACAGTTGTAATTCTAAACCATATTTGGAATTTCTAAGTAGCATCACAACTTATTGTTTCACCATTGAAAATCCAACTCCAACCCAGATCAGACAGTGCTTTGACATTAAACAAACCAAGACAAAATCTAAAACCTAATAATCGCATCTTGAACAAATTAGCAATACAAACCTCGAGCTGATTCTGGGAGAGATCGAGAAGAACCAGGCCGTGAAGCTTCCCGAAGGCCTCGGGGAGAAACCTGAGCTGGCGGCCAGAGAGGTCGACCCTCTCCACGGTCCCGCCCTCCGCCTCCTTCAGGATCCGAACCACCTCCTCGTTCACTTCACCGTCCACCTCCAGCTCCTCCACTGCCGATCGATAGACCCCAAGCAGCATCTCCTCGGCGTCGGCGAGCTGCTTCTCGTAGGCACGGCGCATCTCCTCCAACCTCGCCACCGACTCGAGCTCCTCCGGCTGGGAGGGACCGAGGGAGCGGAGGAGGGAGTGGATTTGGGCGATCTCGGGAGGGAGGGACTGGGCCACGGCGGAGAAGACGGCGGGGCTGGTCAGGTGAGGGAATTGAGATTCAGGTGGCTCGGAGGAGCCGGTGGGGTTGATTTGGGAGAAGATGTAGGAGATGATTGGGAAGTCTTTAGGGTTCGGATCCATTTGGGTTGCGGGATCGTCCGATTCAGAGGCGATGAGTATGGATTGGAGAGGATGGGACAAAGACGAAGACGGAGACGAAGAAGAGCTCATCTCGAAGACGAAGAAGAGAGACAGAGACAGAGACAGAGAGCAGAGTGATGGTGAAGACGAGATTGGCGGAGAGAGTGAAGAAGGGTGTGGAAGTGGAAGACACGTTGAGCGCCAAAGACCAATTTGATGCTCCGATCCGACCTATGGCCTATCTTCACACCTTTTTTTTTGTAATACTCTTATTTGGTTGATAATTTTTAGAGGTGGGCGCGGTTTCGAAAGTATTGGTCAGGAATCAAACCAAACTTATTAGTTCTTAATTTTTGAGAATCTAACCAGAAATCATTATGTACGAGACTGGTTTGGTTCTGGACTCGATTCTTTAGTTCAATTTTTTGGTTTTATTCATTGAAATTGATTAATTTTTAGACTGAATTAGACGATTTTGATATTAATTTATAGAGAAAAAAACTCAAAATTTAAAATTATTAAAAGTTATATTGAAAACCAAATGATAAAACTTAATTAACCCAACCGAATTATAAAGTTTGCAAATAAAATATTAATAAAAAATAAATTTTTATCTGGAACTGGTTACCTGGTAACTCTGAATCAGGGATGGCAATGGGTCGGATTTGAGGCGGGTTTGACTAAACCCGCACCCGTACCCCCGAATGATTTGAACGAGTACTCAACCCGAAAAAACCCCGCTCAAAGTGAGCGGATACCCACCCCGCTCAAAGTGAGGGTACGGGTTTAACCCAAAACTTGACTCGAAAACTATTCAAAATGTAATTTTTTTTTGAAAATGTCAAGAATTTATAACAAATAATAATATATGTAATTGTTATATAATTATATACATAATTGCTTTAATTGAAAATTATTTTAATGTTTTTTTGTTAAAAAATAATTTATAATGTATAAATTAATTAATTCTTTTACATGGTATGTATACGGGTTGGAACGGGGCGGGTATAGGGTAACCCGCACTTGACCATAAACCCGAGGGAAACCCGTATCGACCCGTATCTGATTTTTTTTCTGGGTTTTACCACTCTGTTCGGGGCGGGTTGATCGGGTATCCGTCGAGTTTGGATTTTTTTGCCATCTCTACTTTGAATTTTAGAAACCGTTGGAATCAAATGGTTCTCTTAATTTAAAAATCAAAATTATTATGCACGATTTACAGTTCTCCGATTTCGGTTTTGATTAGATCTCGGTTCGATCTCGGTTCCGGGCCTAACCACCCTAATAGTTTTAATCTACTTTCTATAAATCTCTTGTATCAGATTTCATCTTCTAAGAATATATCATACTTTATTATCGTTTCTATATTTTATTAGAAAAAAATAGTTAAAACCAAAGTGTAAAGCCGCTTATGCCGGAAATAATTTAACTTTTAGTTATGTTACCAAAGGAAAATACATATTTCCTCATATTTTAGCAATGAAGACAGTATTATGTGTTGATTTCTTTATATATTTCTCAAAATATAGTTGCCGGCGGCATAAATAGCTGGGTAGATGATGTGGATGTATCCAGAATTGAGAATAACTATACTTTTGAAGTATCAATATTGAAGAACATAAATACTTCTGCTGTCAAACAAACAAACATATATACATTTAGAATGTATATACTTTAAAATAAATGTTATTAGGGTTAGCCTAATGATTTGATATTTGCTCGGGACTAGGTGAAGGTGTAAGCAAATCCAGATTGATTTGTTACCCATAAAATTGATTCAAATTTATTATAATTAGTCTCAGTTCTCAACTTGAATTCAAACTTAAATTTTAACATATTTATGATGTGTCCAAACTCAATCTATAAAGACTCAAGAGACTCTTCTGCCAATTGATTTAATATTTAATATTAAATACATATTGAAAATGTGAGGAATTAAAATTAACTCAAAACAACTTTGAAATTGACTATTGTTTTCAAGCTAAACTCAAGTTTCATTATACAAGTGCGTTTGAATCCGAGGTCGAGAACGAAGTTAGACTCAACCCGACTCGTTTACACCCAAAAACCAGTGGGATTAAGAGATGAATTTTCTTTTTCATATTTGACAAATATACCTCAAATTTTTTAAAAAACAAATGTATTATCAACAAACAATGGCCTTCTAATAATATGCTTATGCAGATGAGATCCATTATAAATACAGGAGTGCCTGAAACATTAACTAGAGACATGTGATAGATATCACATGAGAGATCTGAATCCAGATTCAATTCTTTTTTGGCACTATATACAGATCTACCCACAGCTCACATAAAATTTTACATGCACCACTGTACCTTAATCAAGTGAGATAAGGACCTACATAGAATTGTCAGTAACAACAACACCGGCTCATTATAAAGGCATGAATGGATTTTATTTCAACACAAAATTGTTTAAAATGAATCAGTACAAAAAAAGCCATTACTAAGGTAAAATTAAAATATTAATGTTTGAATCAAAACTGGACTATCTCTAATCTCCTTTTTCAAGCTAGCAACTTAAATTTAGCTTTTCCTGAGGCCTAAAAACTACTCACAGCAATGAGTCACTTCTCAGTTCTTGGTTCTACCTGATCAGTGGAAGGATAAACATTCCGTGTAATTTAAATGTATAGGTTCTCAATAAACAGCCCTTAGTCTTTCATCGCCATCTTCTTTCTCGACCTGGAAATACAAAATGAAGTTGAAATTGACTTTCTTTTGGCAAGTATAAACATAAATGATGCAAAAATCCATGTTTCTAATTATTATGTGGAAAAGACATGCTATGAAAAGCTTACCTCAACAAGTACTCTAGCTTTCTTTCTAGATTTGGCATCAAGATGACCTTTCTCGGCCTTCCTCGAAGCAAAGGCTGAGTCTTTGCTACGTTTACTGCGATCAATGACTACTGCATATTTGTCCTCGTCAGTATCATCATCCATGCCAACTGCAATATCAATAAGATCAACTTTTGAATCCACATGACCATTGTGTATTTAAGTGCATTTCTATTCACTAATATCAATGAAGTGTTTTCATTTACAAAGCTAAACCCAGTGCAAATGAGGACTTGTTAGGTGTACAAAAATGTCATTTTCCCTAAGTGTTATCGTAGATCGAAACTTTAATCCCCGTAGCCTTTGCGGAAGCTAATTAACTTAGGGACGACAAATTTCGAATCAACAAGTAACAATCCACAATACTAAGCTAGACAAGTAATAACCAAAGATAGACACGAGATTTAACGTGGTTCGACAAAGATTACATCCACAAGGGTCCGAGAAATTCACTAGAACAAGAACTTGACAACTTGTATAATCCACAAGCTTGTCACAACCAATGACATTACAATTTCTCAAAATCAACTCTTTTGCTCAAGTTCATTCTCTCTCAAGATTTTACCACTCATTCAAGATTTAAACGATTAGAGAATAAAGTTACTAACTCGCTAGCTAGAGCCGCTTTATTCAATCCTAACTGGGAGCTAGGGATGGGGCTTGTCCTCCCGTTCTTATCTCGGATCCTTTTTTTGGATTATGTTTGATTTAGTTGATTTTTCACAAAAAATATTATGATATCAATACTCATTTCTCGGGTACTTGGATGTGCTTCGATTTATTTGAAACCGACACAAAATATATTTGGTTTTCAATATACAAGAACCGGAATTGGAATCGATAAATGTGAAAATGTTGATTCTAACTTATTTGGATTTTGGTTTGATTATATTGATTTGCCCTATTCTTATATTAGGTCCAAAAATGTTGGATTTTTTTAAAAATATTGTACTCGTATTAAACCAATATTTACCTATTGATGAAGATACTTGAACACATTTAATTTCATGCATACTAAATAAAAATAGAAATATACTGTATTTTACAACTTATTAAACATATATATTTACTTTGCATATTAGTAATTGGTGTTGAACATCATATAAAAGAGAGAAGATTGACAATGGAAATGTTATTATACAGATTAAATTTGACTGATTCCGAGTTATTCGGATACCCATAATTTCTTGCGTAGACAACCAAAAACTCGAATCAGATATCTGTAGATTATTATTACAATTCCAGAGTCGAGTTATAATATAAAATGCTCACTCTTAGTAATAATATTGAAAAACTATATGGTATAAAGATAATTATTTTTTTGACATGGGTTGTACTTCCTAGAGCATTTATTTACAGGTGCGCGCTTAAACGAGCATTGAAGACCTAGAAAAGGAATGAGATAAATCAAACTTGGAAAGGATAAGTATATAAATAAATATCGCATTCTCAAATAATCAGTTGTTTATTTAAAATTTAAACGAATCAAAAACTGAAAAGGAGAGAGGACATTGGAATAGACGAGGAATCTGGGCCCACAAGGACACAGATTTTGCGTATTAATGTGAAGAGAGCCACAAACATTCATCAAAAAAAAACAATGGCCGAACAATCTGAGAAACTGCTTCTGGAGAAGCACAAGGAGAAGCACTTCACCGCCGGCGAGGTCGTCCGCGACATCATAATCGGCGTCTCCGACGGCCTCACCGTCCCCTTCGCCCTCGCCGCCGGCCTCTCCGGCGCCAATGCCTCTTCCTCCATCATCCTCACCGCCGGCATCGCCGAAGTCGCCGCCGGCGCCATCTCCATGGGCCTCGGAGGGTACGTACTATTTCTGCTTTCATTTCATCATCGATTTAGATTTCAATAATATCTGTGTTTTTCGTGTGTCTCTAACCGATTCTTCTAGAAATCGAATCAACTTGAAATAAATAGTAATTGTTTTTTAAAATTCTACTCCAAGCAGTGATTTGAAGAGTTAGGTGTCAAAATTGTTTTGTTTTAAATTTTAATCATTAACATTTTATAGGTTTGGATTCTTAAGTGAAAATGAATTATTGT
Source organism: Geranium brycei (assembly GCA_036897365.1). Lineage (NCBI taxonomy): Eukaryota > Viridiplantae > Streptophyta > Magnoliopsida > Geraniales > Geraniaceae > Geranium > Geranium brycei. The sequence goes on from JAYMTP010001738.1 coordinate 12,378, forward strand.
AGGAATGAACCAATTTGTATCATTGATGATCTAAAAGAAACTTGGAATTGAAAGTAGAGTGTCATGGTGTTGACATGGAATCCTATTTTCAATGGTGAATATAATGTGTATGTATAGGTATCTTGCCGCCAAAAGTGAAGCTGATCACTATGCTCGGGAACTGCAGAGAGAACAAGAAGAGATCATCAGCGTGCCTGATACAGGTTCATATTGTTGTTGGTATAGTATAGTTGTTGATGGTTGATGACAATTTTGATGTGAAATGCAGAGGCTGCTGAGGTAGCGGAGATATTGGCAGAGTACGGGATAGAGCCACACGAGTATTCTCCTGTGGTTAATGCCCTCAGGAAGAACCCACAAGCCTGGCTTGATTTCATGATGAAGTAAGTTCATGTATCTCTCGTTTATAATTTGCATTGGATAAAATGAACAATAATTCTGCTGTGTGCTTTTATATGGCGCTCTGATCGTAACAGTGAGATATTACTTATTTGACTGAACTTAGTATTCATGTGAAGAGATGTTGTAGTTTCTCTCAGAATTATGTTCCTTGTGCAAGTTTGTTCACGCAAACAGTTGATGACAAAAATGTTCCCATTACATATTAAATAATAACCAAAATGCTGGGTAGTGTCTGATGGCACTAGGCACTTGCTCTTGTCTTGAATAGAACAAAAACAATAATCTTGACATTTTATAGGTGTAGGTACACAAATACCTTGAAAACATCTAACCTTGCCAAATATTAACTTCATTAGTACCAAAATTTGGCCGCTACTGCGTCTAGGACATGCACTTGTGTTTTGATTCTCCAGTTTGAGAAGCCACAGCAACATGCCCACCAGATACGGCAAGATATGCCGATTCTACTTTTTCATATGTAGACAAAAGCAAGCGTGGACCAGACTCCATTATCCCTCGGCACTTTGGAGGATAATTGGAAACGTGGTCATGCTCATTATGAGTATAGTGCCAAATATCACAATCATTTATTCACTTTATATCTTTGAAAAATATTTCATTTCACTACTGGATGACTTTTCATTTCTATCCATAAGCTGCAGGTTATCGAGTACTAGTATTGACCTGAAAAGTTAAAAACTTCTTTTCTGAGTGCAGGTTTGAGCTGGGGTTGGAGAAGCCAGATCCAAGAAGAGCGCTGCACAGTGCATTCACGATCGCCATATCATACATCCTTGGTGGGTTGGTGCCACTCCTTCCGTACATGTTCATTCCAAAAGCAAGCGAGGCTGTTCTTGCATCTGTTGTTGTGACCATATTTGCATTGCTGGTGTTTGGCTATGCTAAAGGTCACTTTACGGGCAGTAAACCCTTCAGGAGTGCCCTACAGACGGCCCTCATTGGTGCCATTGCTTCTGCTGCTGCATTCTTCATGGCCAAGCTTGTCCAAGGAGGATAAACAACAACAACAACAACCTCCATCACATCACTTAGGGTTTTCAGTCTCAACTCTCACGTGAACTAGAACTAAGTTTTAAGTTTAAATTTAGCTTTGTAGTACGGTTGAACTTTTGTGGATGATTTTAAAGTTTGTTGGTTGATTTCAACGTTGTGTTCTGCTGAAAATATAGGTTTAGTATCTCAAATACATATTTCACCTACAAATAATAGAGTAAGACGAAGACAATCGTCGATTAGGTTTTAACTGTTTATAAAAATATAGGTTTACTCAAATACATATTTCAAATTTCACCTATGATAAATAATAGTGTAGGACGAAGATGTCGTTTAGGTTTTAACGGTTAACAGTTTACTACACCAACCAAACATAGTTTTCTTGTAAATTCAGCCATGTAGGTTTGCTTGAGATCAATTTTCAAGAAGAAGAAAATATATGCTTCATATTAGACTGTAATTGGTTTGATTCATTCAAAAGTTAACCTGAGAATTTGTTGGTAGAAGTATCAAAATAAAACTATGTTCCTCAGCACTAAAGCTTCCAAAAATAGGTTTAACAAACAAGTTGTGACGGTTCATACCACAAGACCACAGATAGAATAAGAGAAGCTCAGTTAGACTTTGATTCTCCTACAAAAATTACACCACAAAAACCTACTAAAACTATTAAGAGATATAATTTGCAGAGCACAGCCAATGCCACCAATGCCATTCCTCCCTGTAGATGTATACATATAGATATAGTTATCATCAGATAATGAAAATGTTTACACAAATACCAAGCTTTTCATGAAAGAAACACCAACTTACAGTGTAATTATATGGATGGAGAATGAGTGATCCTTGTGGGATGGGCTGAATGTAATGATTTGTTTATGCCTATATAAAAGAAGAGAGCTACCTCCCAGAAAATTTCGTTTCCTTTGGGTTTACTATGGTTCAGAAGCCAATTGTTCAATTTGCTCCGCCAGACGCTCCACAGAATCATCCAAATCTGAACCATCAATCGCTGATTCAGTTTGAAACACCTCCATTTCCTTAATCAAAAGTTCAAATTTTTGGGAATCCTCCTCCATCTGGTCGGTCGATTCCATCTCCATCCCCGTTTCCAGAGCCTCTTCATCCTCTTGCTCGACATTCTCCGGAAAAGGACCTGGCAACAAAAGCTGCTCCCACGAAAAATCGTCAGGAATATCTGGCAGAACAAGCGGGGAGTGATTCTCCAAGGAACACTGTTTCTCATCCATGAGCATTTTCATGAAATCAATGTTCACAAAAAGATCTTTGATCCCATCGAAAAAAGGATCAGATTCTGGCTGCTTCTCCGAAACAGAAGCTGGGATTGGCCAAGGGTTGGGTGTTTCATCAACCAGCGGCTGGTACCTCACTATCATTCCATCAGAGGCTACAGGCTCGTCGTCTTCCGCACCGTCTTCCAGCATTTTAGTGCCGGGTTCAGTCATGCGCCAATTGTTTTCCTTGGGATGCAGCAGCTGAACCAATATCTTGGGGTTTTGCATGGCCATCACTAAGAAAGACAGCATCTGCTGCTGATTCTCTTCCATCCCTTGAAGGCTTTCCCTCAAGAGGAGTAACTTATTCTCCGCAGATTCCTGGTGTTGTTTGAGTTTTACCAGTTCCTGGGCGAGGGCCTTCTTATCAATCTTGAGGTTTTCAACCTCCTTCCATAGCCCAGAGTATTCCACTTTTTTGCCAGTAGTCCCAACAGAACTATCCTGCTGTGAGGGTTTTCGCTGATCCGAGCTGGGAATGTGTTTTCTTCTGGTGATGTTCTTCAGCAAATGCTTTTGTCCTCTTACAAATCCTTCATTTGTGAATTCCCAACGATCTGTATCTGTCTTTCTGAAACCCTGAAAAATAAAAATAAAAAGGTTATCACTTATACCTTGTAAATCATGGAAGAATACATGACGAAGACTTGAAATCGGGTATGAGTCACTTCGAGGTATTCTAGTATTTAAAGTTTTAATGCAATATACGTCTTCCCCATTAATCATCCCCATTTTTATCTTGCATTATCTAAAATACTGCCTCCAACCCAAAATAAGTGCCTCGTTTTCTGATAATGGATATATCATTTCTATTTAATTACAAGTGGATTACCAATGTTATACTCTCATAAATTGGTTATGACAAGGAGCACACAAGGGTAAAGGAAGGGTGGAAAGTCAAAACACTGAAAATTGAAATTTTAAATTTTGCAAATAGTCAAAAGTGAAAATTATTTTGGACGAAGAGAGTAGCATTCTAGGAGAATGCAGAAAAAGAACTCCTTAACTTTGAATTTCCTAGCCATGTTAAGGTTACCCTTTAAGGTCAACATGTGAAGTTACCAAACATGAGATATTGCAACTACTTGAAATGTTATAGTCTATCCTATGGCAGCTAATGACACTAGTCACTCAAATTACTTAGACAGAAATCTCAAAAGACATACTTAATGTGTTAAAACACATAAGGGAAGCCATCCATATTGCAATGGCATGTGCAAACACTTATAATATAATTAGTTGACACTGTTTGCTTCTTAAACATGGATTATAGAAGATTCAAGAAGGTCGATAGCTCTACTAGAAGCAAAAATACTTCAGAACAACAGTAAATATTACTTAACCCGCATATACACCTCAAAACAAAACCTGAAATTTACCAGCACGATCGATGGGATTGAGCAGAAAACCTAACCAAAGAATTATACCAGAGCCAACCAGCATGACAGTACTTAGTGATACAATATTAAACGAAACTTCAACTCCTGATAATCTTAGGCTCGATACATTTGGAAAGTGGGTACATTAATCAAATGACAAAACAAATATCAAAAGAACAAGTCACACAACAAGACACGAGGCTCCATAAGTTCAGTTGAGGCATATTTCTTGGTAAGCCATGGTGGTTTTTACAGTACATGATCACACAACTGAGAAGTATCAAGGAAAAAGTTCCATATAAACTTTGGCCTTGACACTAACATGAGATAGAATACAAAAAAGGCTAACAGTGTCATTTTTTCAATCCCTTTTCAGGGGCATAAAAGGATAATGGCTACACGAGAAAATATATAGACTCAAAGTACTATGAACCCTTAAAACTAGAAAAGATCCATTGATCCCCAAAATAAACAAATGCCTGAACATCTGAAATTGTCACAATTTTTAGTGACACCACACTGTCCTTTCAGCTAATTCAGTGTGCTTGCGTGCAAAATATATATGTTTCTTACTTACATAACAGTTTGAGAAACTACATCAGATGCTACACAATTACCAATGCTTTTCTGGTAAAAGGAGGATGGATGAGACATGAATGATCATTTCTTAGATAGGATATGATCACTTTCTTCTAGAAAATGTATTATGGTGAAAACTAAAGGGATGTCAATCAATGATAGATGCCTCAACATATTTTACTATCTCACTAGCAGCTGCTGCTCAGAAGGCATGCACAAATGCTAGGAAGTTACCGAGAACAAATGTGCTGTGAGGTTTGGTTTAGCGTTATGAGGTTTGCTATTGAGTATGCATCTCCAACTATAGACGGCTGCTTCATCCACTGTGATACTAATAACCACATTTTGGCTCAAAGACTATCGCGAGGTTAAACATCAATTTGCTATGTGTTGACAGCAGCACACCTACATAAAATTATCTTCCCGCTAATATTCTAAGATATGTATCCTGAACTTGACAATACATACTGAAATGAAGATCAGTTGGAATTGGAAAAAGAGTGCCAAAAAACTATTACTATTTGTACAATAAATCAAGAAGTTTCTATCATTCCAATGAACATAAACCCAAATTAACTCCAACATGCAATTTTAAAAGCAATCATACAGTTTTATGATGGACCATATAAACAGAAAAACCCAGAACACGAAAAAAAAAACACTATCAAGCCCTCCAAAGATCACAACAAAGTCAAAAACTAAGAAACGCCCAAAACAACCCACAATCAAAACCCAGTAAGCAAAGAGAAATTAAAAAACAACCCAATTGAAAAAAAAACAGAAAAAAAGAGTCTCACATATATATTGAGCTGCCTCATGAAACTGGAGAAATTGCTGTGCTTGAAGTACTTAGGCAGCAGCTGAACCGAGAAGGTCGTCATGTTCCAGATGACGAAGGTGTGGCCGGTCGTCCCCCAGGAAACGATCGCGTCCGTGGCCTCATCATCCACCATCTCGTAGCATTTCTTCAAGAATGGCGGCACCGAATCGTCCCCAGATCTCCCCATCGCACCTCAAAACCCAAAATTAAGCAGCTTTTCAAGCCCCAAAGATCGACTGCGCAAAAACCCAGCTCTGAATTTGGGTCGATTGTCTCGGTGGAGGAGAAGAAGCGGATTGACTTGCTTTGGAGAAGGTCTCGTACTTTTGGTGTGTACTGAAATGTCTCTGTGCTTTGGGTGTTGACGAGTTTGGTATATGCCATAAATTTTATTTATTTATTTTATTTTATTTCATATTTCTTGGGGACGAAGAGAAAGGGTTTTGTATCTTCTGTGGGGTTCGCGATTGGTAAAGTGAGATAGTTCGGGCTGTGGCCAATAAAAGATGCCCACGTGTGCAAAATATCTTATTTGTTCAGGTGCGTGCGGGATTAGGCCAAGTATGGTGGAGACGTCGAGAAAAATAGTTGTATTAATTTGGGCCTTGGTTATGTACATAAAACTTAATACCATAGCACAATTTGTGTTACTTCTATATCCGGCCCATATATCAATGAAGGTTTGGCCCATTTGCATGAATAGACCAAATACAAGGGATTTTCTTATATATTTTGTTAATTCAACGGGTTGAGATTTTTTTTGAAAGCATACCGAAGTTCATTTATGAAATCGCGAGATTTAAAAAATTTTGCACTCGAACATCAAGCATCAGCCGTGTACAGTTTACAAGTAAATAGTAAAAGACAGCATGTGATTAAACGAGTTAAGATTAGTTGTTAGTTTTCACCACAAGAGTAATTTTCACCTGAATAGTCCCCTATATATATATGAGAAAAATTTCTTGCGGTGAGAACATAGAACCAATTGCGCCCGTTGAATTGAAAAGTTGAATGACTTATATTTAGTGGTTCATTAATGGAAATTGTTCGTAAATAACACCAACTTTTGTATTATTCATTCATGTCATTTTACCTTTCGCAAAGAAAATAGATTTCTACCTACCCTTCCCCAACCCAAATTGACTACACTGTGAGACATTTCAATTTTGTCACCATAACTCTGAATTGTTCATCTCTCATTTCTCTCGCACCTTAAGCAATCATGTTATATTCACATGTGAGTTCAAAGTCTCACATCAGAAGATTACTAAGTATAAAGAGGGTTTATATACACATTGGACCCCATGCCTAATTAGTCTTTTGGGTCAAAGTGGGCTCTAATATGTGTATGGGCTTTCCTTGGGTGCTCCTCCTAGGTAAGGCTCGAATCTCAAACAGTGGTATCAAAGCTTTGGTTCGATAGACTCTCCTGGTTAAGTGGGCCGGGTATTCTCCTATGACTGGTAAGAGCAGGATCATGACCGCGTCTCTCATGGTGAGACCCAGATAGGATGAAAATGGCCATTGTGGGAGAGTAGACCAAGGTAAAAGTTGGGTTTAGGGAGAGCCAGTCCGATATGATGGGACTCAATGTGGAGGGGGAGATTGTTATATTCACATGTGAGTTCAAAGTCCCACATTGGAAGATTACTAAGTATAAGGAGAGTTTATATACACATTGGACCCTATGCCTAATATGCTAGTCTTTTAGGTCAAAGTGAGCTTTAATGTGTGTATGAGCTTTCCTTAAGTGCTCCTCTTAGGTAAGGCCCAGATCTCCCCAACCAATCAAACCTCTGAAAGTTTATCAACGAGTTTTGTGATTAAAGCCCTTTGATAAAGTCCAAAATCCAAAGGCGATGAAGCTATTTTTGACGAGAATCCGCTAAATCACATGCTTTATTAGAGTTGGGATTATGATTTTTTGTTAATTTTGTACCTTATTAGTCAATCTAATTCATGGACAGTCGATCAGGGTGATTACTGTAGTTATGTGGCAAATTATACACCATATTATCAGTGTTCTATGTTAAATTTCATAGACTGTTGTGTTAATCTTAATGTTTGTTTGAGTTGACTGTAAATTGGAGGGGTTCAGGGCTGATCTGAATGCATGTGTATGTTGTTGTAGTTTATGTAGTATTAATCTTATTTTTGCTGAGTAAATATGTTTTATGCTCTTATCACATTGGTTTAGGGATGAATTGGTTGCATGTAAATTTGTGTTTAAGCTTTTGTATATTTAGTGTTGATCACATTAAATGTTTTTTTGCTCAACTAATTTTCATTTATGTACAATAGATAAACTGATACGTTACGTATGATAAGTTGACAACTTACATTTGATAATACTTCACATTCATTAAAGTTACACTTTGCATTTGATAAGATGCTACTTTACATTTTGTAGATACCACTAAAATAGGAGCCCTATTGGAGTTTGTTCTTAGATAACCCTACAAACATTGTGTCTTGTATTGTTGTAGAAGATATATGTATCTTTTAGATCATATTTGTTGGTTGATACTTGTTAATGTCAGCAAAAGTGCTGAATATTGTTTGTGAACGAATCAAGTTTTATAAATAGATAATTTACATTTCTTAAATTGGTTCTTCACAATTCTAAAACTAGTATTTACATTGTTAAATTAGCACTCTCTATTTTATTATGCAAAAGTGTTGGATATTGTTTTGAACGAACAAGTTGTTGCAGAAGTGTTGGGATATTGTTGTGAAAGAATCAAGTTTTAAAGGGATAATTGCATCTTGATACAACCAAACATATTTTGCATATCAATATACCATACATTTCCTTTCACTTGTTAACTTATCGAAAATTCATATTTTACATCGTTTCTTCTTCTGGATATCAATTTTTTTAATACAAAAAACTAATGGAACTGAAAGCGGTGAAAATTGTGAATTTTGAATGAACTGCTAAGTTAAAAAATGATTAAACGTACATAACATGTTGGTTGGGTGTACTTCGGTGCAATTATCCCTTTTAAAATAATATTTTATATTTCTTACTTATTTACTCATTATCTTGTAGACAAGTACTTTACAAGTATTGTAAAATGAGACATTTCATGATTTTGAGCTGGTACTTTACAAGCCACAAAGTGTTGAATAAATCTTGTAAAAAAGATGACCAGCTCTCTTTTTATAGCAAGTGCAAGTGGCTTTACAATCAAATGTTAAGTAAAAGCTAAGTAAATGTAAAATACACACAAAGTGGTTGAGAGTAATAACCAATCAAATACAAACCTATCTAAATTGAAATGAAGAACATTATGTGGAACTTAAAGAAGTAATTTAGGGGACACAACATCAACAAACATGTCCCCAAACATCCATCAATAGATTACAAACCAATGGGAAAATACACACAAAAGAACACAAACATATACCAAAAAACCGAAACCAAACAACTTTCTACATTGAAAATGTGGCAAATCGTCATGGAATGTAATCAAATAATTTAGCAAATATAACAGTCACCAACAGGTCATCAAACACCGTTTAAGAGGAAACGTAATGCATGGAAAACCAAATGGCAAGTAAGAGCATCATAGTGTAATCTATAATATTAATAAATGTTAAGTCCCACCTAACTATAAATGTAACTTATTACTCCTATCACAGCTCTGTCAACTTTTGGTCTTTTTGATCGGGAAATTGAATTAGTCTCCGACGACTTAGTATTCATCAACCTCCGATCACAAATTCTCCCATTTTTTCTTCGCTTGCTCGATCAGTTGCAGATTTGCAGAACAAAGAATTCCAAATTTACATATCAAAGAATTGCAAGTTCGTCAGATTAAGTATGTCCTAGTGGGGTTTCTCCAGCCCTTGTGGCGGAGGCCGGAGCTTGCATAATACTATAAATTCTTGTATACTGTCAATCTATGGGTGTGAGGGTTGTCCCACCCAACTTGAATGACTGATTGAATGTCTTTGTTGATTCAAAAAAAAATTCAAACCTGAACCGACCCATGGACAACCAATTTTGGACCACACGATAGTGCATTTAGGTGGAGATTTTATTTTGGTCTTTTGACCCAGGACCTTCGTTACACCTTTCCCCCAACAGGGTTCACTCATTGACTATCGTATGAAACCCGGGTTTCTCATTACACCTCTCCCCTCGTTTCAACCGATTTAGCATCTCGTTACAATGCTTAAAAAATGAAACATGTTTCAAAAAATTAACATGTGTTTCAAAAAATCAAAATTAACTATTTCAGTTGAAATCGTCCAATCTATTGATTATTATGCGCTTTGTATATTTGATTGAATTATTTGTATGGTAAAAAATAAGTAAAATTATGATTTAATCAATGATTTGTAGGTTTGTATTGAAACATGATTTGTAGAGGACTGCATCTAGGGCTGTAAACGAACCGAGCTTTTAACGAGCCGCTCGAGCTCGGCTCGTTAAATATTCGGTTCGGGCTCGTTATAATTGAGCTCGAGCCGAATTCGAGCTCAAGATTGGGCTCGTTTAATAAACGAGCCAAGCTCGAGCCTAACCTTTTAAGACTCGATAGGTTCGAGAGGCGGCTCGTTTAATATTTATTGAATTATATATTTATAAAATACTTATAATAGAATT
>JAYMTP010001739.1:0-22467 GCA_036897365.1 Geranium brycei
GCGCTGTTGATTTTGTTCGGAATTCGGCGGGAAGCGAGGCCGTGGAGGAGGAGGTCGATTTTGGGGCAGGGTCTAGGATTTCGGAGCTGAGTTTTCAGGATCCGAGTTATGGGGATGGGGGAGTTGGGGATTTGATGGACAAAGACATGAAATTTGATATAGAGGAGGGCCATGGTGATGTGGGTTCCGATCAGATGATGATCCCGGGGCTGTCTGGCGTTGGCAAAGGCGAAGGAGATGATTGAGAAGATGATGAACAGAGAGGAGAGGGGGGCATAATTGTAATTTAATAATTTATCTTCAGTTTTTAATTTTTTATTTGAAAAGACCAATATACCCTTAAATTGTGAGATAAGTTTGTTATTCAATGGAGGGTAAAAAGGTAATTTTATAATAATTTAATTAGGGTTGGATCTTTTTGTTGGACTAGGATGAACCAAAGATGGTTGAAATTGAACCAGCTCAATTCCAAGGGTAATTTAGGTATTTTAAGGGTAAGTTGTTCCAAAATGAAATTCATGGTACTAAGAAAAAGAAGAAAAAATGTAGGGTATGAAAGTGAGAATTGTGTATAGTTAGGTGCACAAAAGTGTCATTTTCCCTCTACATAGGGATAATCCGGTGAGAACCACTCCCTATCGTGAGAACCACTGAAGACGCATCACGTGGCAGGCGTGTTGAGTTGGATGGCGCGATATATTTTTTTCAATCCCTTGTTACACCTCTCCCATAACAGGATAACACTTTCCCCCTAAATTATAGTATGGAACCCGCCCACCTTGTCACATGTTGTCCCATATTGGTTCTCATAGTTCTCACGCCTATTATGGTTCTCACTGAAATGCTTTCCAATATATACACGTACTTGCTAGGTGCGATCGTTAGATTAATACTCAGATCAGCTGACATAGGTCTAGGACATTAAGGGTGCGTGATAATAGCAATCATATATGGTTTATCGATTTTCCCACAAACCAAATAAAACACGGCCAAATCTCTCTCAGACCCGCCACAATGCTTTTCTCTCTACCAAACCCTATTTTCTTCATCGTGTCATCGCCGAAGGAGCGGCCGTCTCCGACCTTGCTCTCTCCAGCGACAATCCTTATTGTTTTTTCTGATTCTGTTCTTTTTGGAGTAAGGGTGGGCCGATTTCAAGCTCAAACGGTGTTGAGGTGTGTGGTGTGGTAGCGGACCGCTTTGTCGCCCTTTCTGCTGCACAGGTGGACTGGCCCATCAGAGATTGGGGGTTACTCTATCGCAGCTTCTTTCACGGAGGAAGAGCTGAACAGAGTAACCCTAGGGTTTTGACATCGTTGGGCTTCATCGATTTAGGGGATTTCGAGTTTTTCATACATGAGCTCTCTCTCTTTCTCTCCAGCGCGACGAGGTGGTGGTTGTGTGGGGTTGGTGGAGGAAGTAGGATTTTGTGGTTCTGGAGACAGTTGGAGCTAGGAGAGGAGTCCTCTGTTCGCCAACAACTTCCGATGTTACCAGAGTTGCAGCTTGAACAGGGAGACTTGGACCGTCTCGGTTTCGGCTTTCTCGGTGTCGGTCGATGCTGTTTTGGTAGAGAAGATGGTGGCCAGCGTCAAGAGCTCAGACGGTTTGGAGTAAGCGGAGGTTTCTTGGCTGCCCGCGACGCGGCTTGTTTTTCGGAGGGCCTTTGGTGGATTGAGTTTCTGGTTGTTGGGTTTTTTCTTTGCGTTCTGTTGGTCAGATCGTTCGAGCTGGCTAGGAGACCTTAAGGGCTTTGTTGGAGGTGGCCGTTGGTCGAGTTTTGGGGGTACCCGGCGGAAGTGATGGAACGTCGTCGTCGGAGTTATTTGGGTTGTTAGTGTTGTATATTGGTTGTAGTTTGTTTAGTGTTGTTTAGCGAGTATTAGTTAGTGTCTAGTTGGTCTGGTTGTTTCCCGTTTTGAGATTGCTAGTGTGTGCATCACTCAGTACAAAATCGTGTGAGTCTGGGTATAATTGCGTATAAAGCCTTGAAAACTCCGGGTGAATAGGACTAAGGAGCGAGCTCTCATGGTGTTTATAATGCCTCTCGTAGTGTTTGTATTGGTGCTTGTAAGTGCTCCTTGAGAGTATATCGGAATAAAATGGTTTGCTTTCCAAGAAAAATCAATATATGGTTTATCAAATTTTTTTTGTTGAGAGAATGGTTTATCAAATATTAAGATGGTGAAATAGGATTCATTGCTTCGGCTGCACTGCGGGGAATAACATCATGTACAGTAGTGCTGATTCACCTAAATTACTAGTGGGATTGTTATATGGTTACTTGAGTTCCAAGAAACATCAAGAAGACAACAGCATGTGGAACAAGACAGACCACTTGATGAGTGAAATCTAAGTCACCCACTAAATAAAAGCTGTCATTTTCATTTCATAACTATCTATTCTTTTCCATGGGTCTGGTAGCAGTTCCAGTCCCATCATTTCAATCATGTTTCTGTGTAATCATGGAATCTGAAAACAATCCATGGAAGATTGAAGAATTTCACCAACAAAAGGTCCTTTTTCCATTTTGTAGCATAACATCATTCTAAAAATTTGACCCACAATCAAGCACAATTCTGTCAAATCAAGGGTTAAATATATTTTTGAAAACATCTTATTTTCAGCCAACCAATTCTCAGACTTGCAGCCAACAACTCCAAGATTGATGGCAATTCCTACAAAGAAAAAGAAAAGTAGAAGAAAGAAAGAAAGAAAGAGTAGTGAGTTGTTATGTTGGTTTGAAGGCTAAAAACCTTTGCAGTCAGTAACATCATACATAACACACATGCTTGATAATGGTAATGGTGGCTGCTACTTTTCATCTACCCCCACAAACAATTACAAAGGTCAATAGGCAATCAAATTTCAAATTCTTCTCCCATACCAATCTCTACACACACCAACCAACAAGTAAAATGTGAATGCTCCCTACGTGGACTCCGGAGGCATCGGTGTTTTGGGTGAGTGGTAACGGGGAGTTAGTGTGGGCTTTTGTTTAGTAATGGTGGTCAGTCTTGTCCAACATAGGTCCCTAGTTTTTCAGGCTAGTGTGTGGTTGGACGGTCTGTGACCGTGACCGGTCCGGTTCCTGGTGTCTCCAGAGAGATAGAGTGTCGTTTAGGCTGCCTTTTACGGTTTCGTTGTAAACTGTACGCGATGATGCTCAATCTTCGGGTGTGGGTTTTGTCCCTCCCGTGTTAACATTGAATGAATTGTTCGCTTTAAAAAAAACACACCAAAGGTTTTTATGTCAATTACTATTCACTAACTTAATGTTCACCCGACATGGGACTCCTGCTCTTCTCTGCTCTACAAGGTCAATATTGTCCCGAGAGGGATAAGGGTTATATACAAGTCACATAATGGTTTCTAAAATACAAAGGGCGTTCTAGGCTCTATAAATAGGAGACTGATAATTATATATGAAGTTTACTACATTGCAAAAATGATAAGCAAAATCATTAATTAGTGAAGAATCCTCACTAGATATAATAACGAACTGACAAACATTGAACTAAAAAACTCAGCTTAACATTCTTCAGTCTGTATATACATAAACATATACACAAAACAACACTCATGACATGATTATTCATAGTGACCAAGCCACTTGATATAACAGTACTAGGTCACTGGTTCTAATTAGCGAATCTTAGGTTACAATAGCCTATCAAGAAAAACACAGTATCATATCGTAATGCAAGATACTGCATTAAGCTTGTAAAGAACAATAATCATAGGAGGAATGATGAGAAAAATATACAACAACCATATAATAACTATTTGGAGCCTTCTTGCTACTCTAGAGGTTTATGATTTTATATAATTACAGTTTATTCAACAAACATGCAAATCAAGGTACCAAAAGAAAATGGAAGGGTAAGCGAAAGAACCTCAGAGCTCGGGGGCACGTCAAATATCTTTCTGTCATCAGTGGAAACCGAAAATTCTAAGCAAACAGGACCTGAGAGCTTGAGGGTGTCAAGTCCGAGAAACTTCCTGGTGCATCCACTACATGCCACCGGACAGAGAAGGCCAATTTTTTGTCACAGTCGCCTTTTTTATTCAGCCTCGAGATATGACCCACAGCAACATGAAGATTCCGCCCAACAACGTAAATTCTATGATTGCAGGCATTTACAGCAAAAGGTTTGCATATCTGTTCTGGTAAAGCAGGGCCCTCGATCGTTTCCCATGAATCGGAATCAGCATCATAAACCTTAAGTTTCATCCTTTCGAGCTCGGAAACAACAAACAAGTGTCCATAAACCACCACACTCGAACCTGTCCAACCTTCTCTCAGCCCAACAGACATGCTCTCCCAATTGTCGGTTCTTGGGTCGTATACCTGACCTCTAGGAGAGACATAAAACGGCCACAACCAGCCTTCAGTCACAAGAAGCTTTCCGTTAAGAACAGCCGCATCATAAGACGCCATATTTGTTCCCATGCTCGCTATAGGGTGCCACATCCCCTTAATAGGATCCAGAACTTCAGCTGAATCGAGCTCGAAAAGATCCGTGCTGTTTCCTCCAGCCACGTAAATCATTCCATCAATCACCCCACTCGCGAAAAACGACCGGGCTGTAACCATTTGATTCATCACAACCCAACGGTTCCTTTGCATCTCATATTTCAATACCAAATCAAGAGGGCAATCCACATCAGACACCATACCCCCACAAACAAAAAGTGTGCCCTTGTGAGGGATCGCAACACACCTAAACCCGTGAGGACAGACCTTATCCTTACAGGGCATTGCTGGGATAGCGTGCCAAGTGAAGTTGGTGAGGTCGAGAACCTGCCACTGAATCTTTCCGGTGCACCTATGGAAACCAAAGACAAACAGCCAAGGGTCTTTGAACCCTAATTCCTTTCTTCGAGTAAAAAACTTTTCCTTGGTGCCAAACAGTAAATGCCAGCGCTTGCAAACGGATCTGCAGGTCATGTGGCTTTGGACTGGAAGGCGAAGGAGGCAGTTGAGGGCAATATCGTCTGGAAGGCCAGGAAGAAGGGGATCTCCCCTTAGAGACTCCTCCAATTCTGTTGAAGGGTTCATTAAAGATGATTGAATTACAGCTAACCTAAACTTGGGGGATAATGCCATTTGCGAATCCCCTAATTTCTGTACCGGCACTTGCTGAGAAGAAAGTCGAACCCGTTGCATTCTTGTCTCCAGAACAACCAGTATTGCGTACTCTTCAGCAAAGTAAAGGAGCCCTCGCCCCAATGTTCTAATTTCTTCTAGTCTATGTCACTATAACTTGCTACTACAAATAAAGCCCAGCAACAAATTCAATCCAATGTTTCAAGTAACCTGTATTCAACAGTCTCGGTCAAAATAAAGAAACCCTAATTTGAGCTCGGAATAAAGTAAGGAATGAATCCTCCCCACAAAACTGTTACAATGAATGATCAAGAAACACCAACTGCACGCAACCCTTTCAGAATACAAAAACTCACTCATACAAAAACCTTTAGCTCTCTCACTTTCTCTTTCTCTCCATATAACATATATGCACAATCATAACATTCCCATCTCCACCATGGCATATCAAGATACTAATTTGAGAACCTAAAAGCAGCAGAACAAACAATCAACCAGAAACCAAAAAACACAAAACAACACCCAACAAAAATTAAAACTATACCCTTACAGAGCCAAAACTAAAAACCCGCAAAAATCCAGTTCAGAAATTGATTCACAAGGCCGCCCTCAGACGGATTATCCCCGAAACACATCACTTCAAGCAATAAACATTGCAGAAAAAAAAAACCCAAATAGCAGAAACAAAGAAAAAGGAGAAATTGAAAGCCAAAACACATAAAACACAAACTTACAGGCAAGAAGGGTCGATTAAAAACGGTGACTTGATGAGATTCAGAGGTCTGGTTGTGAATTGAGAGGTGACCCAGAACCAGAGAAGCCATTCATTTTCTTCTTCTCCTCTCCTCCCTAAAGGAAAATTGATTAAATTATTCTATCGCAGAACATGATTCTGAGCGCATGCATGCTCAGGCGCTGACTGAGCGCGTAAATACCTGTCAACTACAGGCCAACTGAAACCGTAATCATTACATGGAGCGTGTATCCGACGCGCTTTGCTTGCGTGTGGGAATAGCCAACTTTACATTTTTAGAAAAGCAGAGCTCCTAAAAATAGTTTATTGGTGTTTAAGCAAAGTGACAAGAGCGTTATATTAAATAGACAAAAAAATAGGTTTCAATTTCAAGCAAATAAATATAATACTTGTATATTTCAATTTAATTATCTACTATTGTTTCGGTATCAATTTCATAAAATATTTCGTTTTTATATAGTTTTGTCATCATCATAATTTTTTTTTAATTCGTTGGCATGATAATGTATTTAATATATTTAAAATTGAACAAAATTACTATGATAGTTTATAACATTATTTTTTCTATTATATTATTATTTTTGAATTACAGGAAATTCAACTCAATATTTAGCAGACAGAGAGAGCTCAAATTAATTGGGAGTTTGGTTATTAAGCCATTAATTAATAACTTAACTACTTGAGCAACAAATGTATTGATTATATCAGGGCCCAATCCACAGCATCTGCTGTCACACACACCTCCACAGCATCTGCTGTTCTTATCCACTCGACTGGCGTTTTTTAGAACACTCCTCGCTCGCATGTCAATTCCCAAAAATTATCTGCTCCGAGTCCGAGTCGACCCAAAAACACTGTATCGCATAAAGTTTAACATCTTTTGTCCACCAACCTACTCTGTTTGTCTGGTCCAAAAACAATTTGAATCCTTCACAGATCACGCTGGAAAATTGCTACCATTCGTTCAAATCGATCAGTTAGCAACCTAGTACCATAACCTTTCTCGGGATCGGAATCTGCACATGATGTTCATAGCTGTATCATTTATATCACAAGTATGATTGGAAAATATATCAAAATTTTGAATCCAATGCCATTCTATTTGGGAAAATAGCAAATGGGTATGCTATCACACTTTTGCAAAAAAAGTATTATGTACTTTGTTAATGAGAAAGTGTTACGAACTTTAATTTTTTTTGTGCAAAATGTACGTACTTGTACAAAAGTGATGAAATTGTCCGTGAAATTAATGACCGGGATCTTTATAAAATAATTTTTCACTAAAAATAATTTAACTTAAAAATTAAATTATAAAATTTGATTATACAAGTTTTAGTGTAAAACACAACACTATTTGCAAGAGTGAGTATAAAACACATTTTTTTTGTCATTTTCCCTTCTATTTCAAATCCTTTGAGAGTTTCCTTTTTAAGGTGAAAGCAGACATCAATAGTACAAGCTGGAACTATGTACATGTTCTATGGTGTCACGTTAGGTGTATGATGAGTACAATAAAGGATCGTGAATGTAAGAAAAGAAGAAAACTTCCATACCGATATGGAGATTGGAATGAAGTCTCTGCCACTTCACCCACAGCCTTTGGTAAATGGATTTCGAGAACTTTACTTATCACGATCCCGGAGCAGTCAAGAAAACTTGTCTTTCATGACTATGTTATGCAAGAAATCAAACCTGCACAGGTACACAATTTAGAGCAATCAATCTGCAATCATTTTTATGAGGAAAACATGCCCATTTTTTGTGCCAAACACCTCTTGAACAGAAAGAAAACACCACTTCCAATTGATACCAATGACTAACATTCACTGAATGATCAATCTCAGCAAAACGTACCACAAATAAACATACGTATAAAGAAAGTTCCCTCCACATCAAAATTAAAAGGGTCATGTAAATGCATTTATTTGTCATAGTTTAAGCTTTGGAGACGTTGTCTGAAAATCTTATAACTTGCTTGCAATCTTACTTGAACAGGATTTGTTCAATAAATTTATACCCCGTATCCTTGATTACTAAGAATCTAATAACTTGTTCATTCTATTTGCAAATCTGAAAGAACTGAGCACTCGGCAGTGAACTCGATCCCAATGCTGAAAAGGCTACCTCTTCTGGGAGGACCAGATGGTGACTTTTGAACCTGTACCCTATCCCTTTCAAGGATATCCTCATAACCTTCCCTACACATTTGATTAAGTTTCTAGAGAGTACAAATCCTGAGTGTACCTGTTGCTCACCATGACACACAAACAAATATGAGTAAAGCTCATAGGCTTTATCCCAATGACATTACACAGAATTCGAACTATTTACTAAGGAGTGAAAATGACATGTAATGACCTATGCATCAACCTTCACACAATACTTTACCATCTTTAAGGGAATATAATCATTAAGGAATGGAAATGGCATGTAAGGAACTTTCTTTGTGTCAACTTCCACAAAATACTGTACCGTCTTTAAAGGAATATAGCATTAAGGAATGAATTCCCCATTCATTTTCTCCTTAGTGGGGAAGAAAATGGACTATTTTGAGGGACTACGAATGTAGAGAGAATTGAAAATAGGAGTGCACGGTAAGACACGCAGAATACACGATGCCAATCCATTACCGCAAAAACAGAAAACAAACCTCTAAAAGGAAAATTGATAATTAAAAGGGAACTTTGTCCAAAGGGAGAGAGGTTTCATTCACTTGAATTGGCTGGTAAGGATGCATCCATTACACATTTCATAAATAAACACACATAGAATAGTTCCATTAAAACCACAGATATTAATTTCTATTAATCTCATAGAAGCATTTATTCTTACTAAGCAGAAAAAAGACAGAACTACAGATGAAGAGATAAATCTAAATCAGTTTCCGGTTCCTCCTTACCAACAGAAGAACTTGCAACACTAGAAGTTGGATTCTTCACATCCTTAAATAGAGATAGCTCTTTCTTCCTAGCTTTCCCTTTTCTCGCACAAGGGTTGGAGGTGATCTTTGGCCTTTTTGTTACAATCGCTATTTGCGCATTCACTGGTACATCACCTGAATAGGGCCTCTTACTCCTCTCAGATTTCATGGTGGTACTCTTGTTACGCTGACCAACTTCATCTAAACCTGGACTCGGACACAGGTTCAGAGGCAAGAGAACACAAGCAGTAGGTTCTTTAAAGAAAGAGGGTTGATCGGAGCCTACAGCTGGATAAAGATACTCAACAGTAAGGGGAGGAGGAGATGGAAGGTTGCTGAGATTAGGATATTGAAAGTTCTGCAAGGCATCTGCAGAAGAGAAAGACATACCGCCCAAGTGTGATTGAAACTCACCAATATTATATTGGAATGTTCCATTGGGGCCTAAATACGACGGATCCACTGGGAAACCAGCGGTCGAATTGCTGCATAATGGAGAAATCGATGTTGAGGGGAGGCGCTGAGGATAGGTAAATTGAACATTGCCATACCTAGATGAAAGATTTGGAGACATGATAAACTGACTGTTGAGGTTTCTGAGATTATTTTCAGAGAAACTTGTTGCATTCAGCTGGAGAATTTGATTTGAGCAGAAACTGTCGGAGAGAGGGGAAGGTAAGGCTACCCCATTGAAGACAGTGCTCATATTGTTCTCAGAACCTCCAGAGGGATTGTCAGTTGGATACTGAGGGTTGGAACTGAGATTCGAGGCATTGATGTCAATAGAAGTACTGGAATTATCAGGATGATTCTGATTAATTCCTGACCTCATAGCCTCCTGATGAGCCTTTAAATGACTGAATAGAGCCTGATGGTTGCTGAAAGCTTTTTTGCAGAAGATGCATACGAGGAGACAATGCTTCTCTGCATTTTCTATAATGGCAGCCAAGAGGTGATTCATTGCTCAAGTTAAGAGAAAGGGCCCTCACAGAAATCCTGTCAAGAAGAAGGCACAAAAACTAGCAAGTGCAAGGAAAACTTCACTCTGAGAAACATATTCCATTCTCCTTCATTTTATAACCATTTCTTAAGGCAGCACCGGTGAGGGAAGGCTATGATAATTAATGCATACGACAATCTTAATAAATTCATATAACAAAAGAA
Organism: Geranium brycei; assembly: GCA_036897365.1. Taxonomy (NCBI): domain Eukaryota; kingdom Viridiplantae; phylum Streptophyta; class Magnoliopsida; order Geraniales; family Geraniaceae; genus Geranium; species Geranium brycei. The sequence continues at coordinate 9,949 of JAYMTP010001739.1, forward strand.
AACACAAACTGCGGAAATGGAGAAAAGTTGCCTATGAAGATTTATGCAAACCATTATTAAAGTAACGTTCTTACCATAATCGTGGTTCAGAATGACCATAATTTTTTATAGAAAGCATTAAAGTATGGAAAATGAGTAGCATACCTGTATACAAAGTGAAACCGCTAAAAGCAGGTAGTCATGGAACCTGCCACAAAACCCGAGTGACATCGGTTAAGGAGCAATTTTGGAAGGTAAAAGAAAGAGAGAATAAGGCAAGTCCATTAAGGACCCAGCTTTCAATTATTTATAATAATAGTATAACGTATCAGATAAGTTCAAAAGATGGTAATTGAGTGTTATTTACACATCAAACATCTTACAAAATATACACGTCATGGAGAACATGGAAGTGGAAATGAGTAATTTAGATATGGTTAATAACATAACAATGGTTGATCCATCAAGCTTTGAATTACCAAACACTGGCATCAGCACACGTCCACATGGTTTGTGTGTGCCAGCACCTTCATCAAAATGCATTTTTGGTTTTACACATCTAATGACAATTTAAGAGTAACAAAGAACACTCATAAGATAAAGTTACATTGAATATAGTCTCCGTAACTTAACTCGTTTAGTAAGATTTTGTGAAGAAACATTGTTAAGTGTAATATTTTTTCGTGGGATCACAATTCAATTGTATATTTTTTTAAATGGCCTGTATTACATAATATGAAATTATAGAAATGGAACATAAAAAAAATACTAATTGTATTGATGACGTGAATATCAATATTTCAATTTCAAATAACAACCTGATTGGAATTTTTTGTCACTGTGCAATGAGACACGTTAGGAATAATCTTAACTTAAGACTTAATAATTATCATCATTCAAGGCAAGCCCTTGCTTAAAAGGGTTGCAATTACACCATGCACAATATTTCAAATGGTGTTAAGTGATCAAATGAAAATGACATTTTTTGTTTTGTCATTTAATTTTAAATACTGTTAATAAAAAGAAACAGAACAGAAAAAAGAGCGTAGGTTAAAGCCTGGCAAATTTCTTACTCGTAAGCAGGTCAAATGAAATTAAACTTAGTTTTACAAGGAGAGTTCATGGTTACAAAAAGACAAGAGATACATTGCATGAGAGAGGATCCTACCCAAGATGGAAGGTGTCGTTGTCTCCTCTATTCTTCTACTAAAAGAGAAGCGAAGGGAAGGGAAGGGAAGATAATGCTACAAGTCAAGTGTCTCTCTTATATACTCTATTGGCCTAGTATGATGCCTGTAACTTATATATTGAGTGAATATAGTAGAGAGAGAAACAGAAATACAAATAAATGTTTCTCATTGTTGGTTAGTAAGAAAATACATCGAGACCCCTTGTTCCCGGATATACATGTCTGCATTAACAAGTAATAAACTTACAAAAGTAATCGTATATTAATAGGCACTCTTTAATAAAAATGTAATAAACCTAAAACTATCATCAAACTAAATCAAGCATACAATGATACAAACACAAATAGCATACCTTAAGAAACTAACCAAATTGGTTGGCCATTCTAATGTAGCCTTTCTGGTTATTTCTCTTTGTGAGGACATCTATGTGCTTCCTCTCATAAGAATATATTTCTCGACTAAAACTATCTTTCCAAATAAAAAGGAGGAAGAAAGAAAGAAACCATCTATTTTTGTAGCATATTTAATTGGATCCAAAATCAAATTTCTTCTTAAACTTGATGATTATATGTAAGGAGGCATATCACGACATTCATTTATAAGAAGTTAAGCCAACTAAGTCCTTTGTAGCATGCCATTACTGTGAAACATAAGGTTACAACATTCTGAAACGATAAATTAAGTACACCTTTGGTATGGACCCAAAAAATTACCTTGACAAGGGAACACCACAATTTGCTTGGCAATGCCACTTGCAGATTGTGAGACTTTACACGGTGCATTGAAACTACAGAAGTCAAATTCAGTAAGTTATATATCCTACTTTGAATTCGTAAAGTGGGATATATCAGAATGCCAGAATCAAGAAATCATACAAACTGAAAGAAAAACAATACTAACATTAACAATAATGTTGCTATGGTTTCTAATGTGACTTCAAATTCAAATAGTTTAGTACTCAAATTGCAACCGACTTTTTTATGCTTTCAAATTTCAATACTATCAAACACGGCAGTTCCTACTATAAATTTGCTTAGGAAAATAAATTAAAACAAAAAAGTATAGAACTCAGTAGTCAGTCCAATCTCAACCAAATTCTTATGCTTTCGACACTTGTTAAGAAGGAACACAATTCTTTCTTGACAAGAATGAATAACTGCACTTAAATTTCAAGAGATCAGTACAACTAAACTAATGTCAAAGACATAAACATTTTGGCAGCAAATAGATGTTAAAAATATAGGGTTTCTTTTTGCCTCTTTTGCAGTAGAGTTTTGAATAATGAGAATGAAATGAAACCCATAACCAAATGAGACACCACACGCACAACCCACAAAAAAAAATCAGGCCTTTTGTTCGGATCTTCTCTACACCAGTAGATTCAAGCATAAACACAAAAATTAAAGAAGAATAACATAGGTTTTCTGATCTTCTCAGAAACAGAGACAAAAGGAGACCAAACATTGACGTTAAATTACACAGTAATGGAAGTAAACGAACCTGTCACGGCGGCGTAGGAGGAATCGCCGCCGATCAGACCGGAGAGCCGGAGATGAGAAGCGGCTAAGCTCCACTCTCACGCACTCACACTGTTCACTCTTCCATTGTTAAAGGTGGATTGGGCCCAGTTGTCGTCTATATAAGGCCCAACTAATAGCCCAAACCATGGCTCCATAACGAGTATGGGTCATCAAATGAGATGGAAAAAAACGGAGTATTCATGTGTAGGAATAACTGCGGCTAGGTCAGGGACGACTAAGCAGATGATTTGCATAAAACAAAGCAAAACTAATGAATTTTTGGTGCTCTGACAAGATAAAATAAATGTTTTATGTGTATTTATGTGTGAAATGTGTTTGGTTAAATGTATTTAATTGTGTCCCTTGTATTTATGATTCATTTTTTTCTCTAACTTTTACGTTTATCAAAAATCTATCCTTAGGTTCAAATAGTATTTTATAATGGGATGTGATCTATGAAAAACATCTCTTATAATAAAAATCTAAGATTAATTACTATATGTAGAATGGTAATAGATCAATTATTCTCGTATTGTTAGTGTTAATAGATTAATTACTACAACGTTTTGTTTGTTGATGTTGTTTATGTTCAATATATAAAACGTGTGCTGTAATTTGTGATGTATTATGTTGTAAGAATCATATTTTCGTGTGGAAGTTTCTTCAACACTCTTGAACACCCAAGTATATTGGTATTATTACAAATAATCTGACTTCAATTATAATAATCAGTTCCTTACATAGTGATTAGTGAATATTAGGAAACATACCAAAATTTCAATTTTAATTATACTTAACTATCCTAACCTCCCCTCATGTTGGGACATACAATTCATATGCACCAAGGTTATTACAAATATAACTTATGTGAGGTCTTCCTATGGACTTTGTGAAAACACATGCTAGTTGATCACTAGAGTTGACGAAACTGGTTATGAATCATCTGATGCAATTCCATTTCGAGTTTATTGATGAATACTTGACTATGAATTACAATAAGAAACAAATTAATCATAATCTACTAGCATATACCAAGATTTAAACTCAGGGTCTCACATGTGTTCCTAATATGTGAAAGTAAACCCTAAATAAGAAACTATACAAGAATTTTAATATAATTAATATACAATATAATAATAATAATATCTACCACAATAAAAATTAAGTTCGTAAAAATGAGGCATATATGTACGTATGAAAATAAATGTGTTCTTAAATAATAAATGAAACATGTACATAAATAAATGAAATGAAACGTATGAGAACTAATATCGTAAAAAATAAAACTCACAACACAAATAACGAAAATGAATGTAATTAAGTAAATGAAAACAACGACGTTAAAAGTGTAAGGAAACTTTTACTTAGATAAATGAACACTAAGTTCGTAAAAATGAAGTTCGCTCGATGAATAATGAAATCAAGTAATTATAAAATTGTGTTGATAAAAAAATGTAATTTTAAAATTGAAATTGTGTAATTAAGTGAAATATTTAATTATATAAAAATACGTTTATACAATATTTGTGTTGGATGACAAAATAAATAAACGGTTCGTGATTAATTATGCTCGACCCCATTAATGAGTCAGCATAAAACCTAACTTTTCAAACTTTTATCTGATAAATAAATATCTTCTCAAATATGTATTTTTTATTTTATTAATTCAAAAAGGCTTAATTAATTATCATGCCTTTTCGGTTTGTTAAATACAAAGTGGTTATTAAATTATCATGCATTTAATTACGATTAGCTGTCAATATATTAATTTTTTAATTAATATTTAGTAACTCATCCTTTTTATTTCCTTTTTAGTAACACATTTCTTAAAATTAATGAATTTAATTGCTATTAATTATCAAAAAAATTACTTTATTTGTAATCACTACTATCTTTTTAGTAACTTACATTCTATAAATTTTGGTAAGCTTTTAATTAAGATGACTTTATATTTACTAATGTGTTATTTATTTTTTAATTAAGATGACTGGTTACATTCCATAACTAGCGTGAGATCCACAAAGTAGTATCTATTAAGGTGTAAATTAGTCGAATCGAGACTTAATTTAGTAGGGCTCGTTCAGGCTCGTGAAACAATATTTGATTCAAATTTGGCTTGAGCTCGAACGAGTTTATGCGACTAAACTTGAATTCGACCGAAAAGAAAATAGATAAACTTGAATTTGGCTCATATCGATTTGAATAAACAATAATTAAAAGCTAAATTTAAAATTAGTATTAAATAAAATATATAAAAATTCAATAAATATTAAACTAGCATGTTCGAGATCAACTCGATCCGATTTGGCTCGTATAATTTTATTATAGAAATTTAAGAAAAGGACATCGAGGTGCACCCAAATTTTTGTTTTATTGAACATATAGGATACTTACGTTTGACTTTTTTTTTCCTCCTCACTCAAGTTTTCATTTGTCTCATATCTAGTCAAGATTTGAGAAACTAAAATAGACGGAAAGGGAAACTTGAGTTAACTAAAAAGGGCAATTTAACATTGGGTGTATGATTGTTAGAAAGCAAAGTTTTTGGTGTGCCTAAGTATCATTTCCCCTAAATATTTATTCACTTTAAAAATATAATTATTAATTTATTTACTGAGCCGACTTGCGAGCATATTAAGTCTTAAAAGGTCATGCTCGAGCTCGAATATTTTATAAAAAAGTGCACCCTACAACTCAAATTAAATTATAACGAGTACAAACCGAATATTTAACAACCAAAACTTGAACAGTTCGTCAAAAACTCAACTCGTTTACTATTACCAATCTCTAAATTTTGATATTTCCTACAAAATATTGTGACAATGTTTTGACCTTGCAATGATATACTTCGATATTTTTAATTTGGTTGTTGATATTTTACTAAAGAAAATTTCCAATTATATTAATGGAAAATGATATGTAGTTTACCAAACCTGATTATATTTGATTCACATTTCGATATTCAATTTTTTTCTTCTCTTTTTAGTACCATAACTATAAATTTGAGATATGTGTGTTAACTTTGCTAACGGAAACTTAAAATGACCAAACTACCCCTATTTGTCATTTAAAATTTCAAGAATATGTCATTGAAACCATTTTTCCTCTCGTTCTCCTACTCTCATGTACTTCCTTCGGCTCAGTTGTGCGCTGTACCTCGAGCTCTTCAAATCCTTCTCCTCCGCGTTGTGGTCCTCTTTGGCGGAAAAGGACGGAAAAAATCTCATATGTACATCGCACTCACCTCGCTAGTGATCGAACCGAGCCCACCTTGTCGGAGCTCGAACTCTGTCGCCGAGCTCCAACTCTGAACCCACCTCGCTGAGTTCAGCTCCTAACCAAACCCACCTTACTGGAGCTCCAGCCTCGACGCTGTGAAGCTCGCCGGAGACCGAACTGAATCACTTTACCGGAGCTCCAACTCTATCGCCGAGCTCCAGTTTTGAACCCACATTGATGAAGCTCCAGCCCAGTCGAGGGCATTTTGGATATTTCCTTTAGGTAAATAGTCACGTGTACTCGCGTATCCCATTTTTTGCCGCTAAATCTAACATGTATGCTAGCAGTTGTCTCAAACTCATAGTTAGGTACTAAGAAAGAGAAGAAGAAAAAAAGTTATATATATATACACCCTAACAAAAAATGTGTTTCCTACCTAATTTGAATTACATATATCATAAATTTACCATTTAATTCTTCCCAACCCGATCACAACGAGGTTCGAAACCAAGACCTTTCTACTAATAGTGTGAAGCTTAAACCGTTGCGGTGTTTCCTCGGAGAAAAGTGTTTTATATTTAATCAAGAAAAATGGTTAAAATATTCTCTATACTATGACATTTTAAAAAGAGTTTTGCTTACTTTATTAATGACAAAAAATGCCCAAACTTTATTTTTCATTCAAATTGTATATAATTTTAAACCTTTAATGAACTTGCCACTGAAATTAAGAATTAATATTTGTGTAAAATAGTTTTTAAGTTAAAAAATATTTGATTAAAGAAATAAATAATTAAAGTGGATTATATAAGTTTTGGTTAGAAGATAAAAAATATTAATTATTAATTTTAGCGACAGTTTTGTTAATTTTACAACAATTTTTTTATCAACAAACTATATAGCCCCTTTTACAAAAATGTCATCTCATTTTTGTTGTTTTCTCCTAATTAATGAGTGATGGTCGAGGCTATTAGCAATTGAGTTTTGACATATTTAAGGAGACTTAGTTATTCCGTTGATGAACAAAAACGACACATTAGATATGCTTGACTTCAGGCAATTATCTTGTATTGAAATCAGATATGAAATTAGGGTACTTTTCGAATTGATAAAATAATCAAAATAAAATACAACATATTAGTATTTGCAAGTGATGTCATTGATGAGTTGGTTATGATTGATAAATTGTTGTCAATTTGTTTCCTAAAACCAAGATTTAAACTCAAAAGCAAACAAAAATATCAAACCAGCATTTCAAACCTAAAAGCAAACCAAAATTTTAAACCAACAATAATAATCGGACAGTGAAAGTATAAATGGAGATAGGGAGTCTCACTGGAATGCATTACCGTAAACAACCCACTTGTCCTAACGATGTAAATTTAACAAAAAAATTGGGATAAAATTGTCATGTTATATGATGTTAGTGATAAGATTTAATAACACCAACGGATATTGGAATAGTGAAGTTGAGTATTAAAGGAAAATAATTAACGTAGTAATGTGAGAATTTATTATTCTTAAATATAGTAATCTATCATTTTTCCTAAAATGTAATGTGTAAAAAATGGATTGATAGAGCCTCACTTGGACCCAGGTGCAACTTCTCATATTAATAAATGATGATATCATATTATTTATCAAATGATAATTCTTATTAAATGATTACCAAAACATGTTTGAACAACAAGGCAAACACTTAAATTTAGTCTTAAAAACCCAACTCGAAATCTTAAATTGAGTGGAAATAGATTTTTTTAATTTATGTACGAGTGTATGATAATATATTGTAATATACATATGAACCGATTTGAAAAAATACATATACATATGATTATATGAACCGAATACATTATTTTTTCCACTCAACTACTAGAGCTTTAGCCAACAAATAATGAATTTAAATTCAAAGCTACTGGTATTATGATTCAAGTATAGCATTGTGTTAAGTAAAAACAAACTCGTTTTTTACTTCACCCAATTTATGTCGGTAAAAATGCATGATTAGTGTCAAACAAATATGATATGTTTGTCAAACAAACTCGTTTTTTACTTCACCCAATTTATGTCGGCATAGTACAATTGTCTCTCAATTATGAACCCACTTGGTTCGGGTCTTTCAATTGTCACTTTCACCCAAATCACACCCAATGCCAATATTTTTTGAAATATCATAATTTTGTGTAACAAACCAATGCTCATACTTGTCCACACAAACACTAGATTGGTTTATTCACAAGAATTGCTATACAACCAAGAAATAAATAATAGTCTTCATGAAAACATCTCTATAATTCACATGTCTTTCCCAACAAATCTCTTATTTCACACAATTTTCTTACAAAAATAAGTTAAAGATGTATATAAATATTATATAACATGTCATTTTTCTTATTTTTAAATCATTGGAGAAAGGGTATTGTTTTATTTTTTGAATTATTTATTCTGATTTGTCGTGTATATCGTTAACCATGTAAAAATTAAACTGTCACAAATTTGTAGTTTGAAAATTATTGAATAGACTAATCGAATAAAATCGGTTTGTCGTATTGTGACCTATCAAACCAACTATGCTTTTATTACTAATATGACAAAAGTTTTGTAATTTTGGTGATCTACTTTTACCTTTACCTTGAATATCTTTTCCATTATTATCCCCTGCTAAATGGGCAACACTTTGTTCATCACTTTCATGCTCATTAAATGGTGTCTTTGTCTCTTACAATTACTTAAAATCAGTACTCTTTCAAAATATCGGCATTATTTTGAAGTCGAAAGTTTCTATCGTTTTTGTGATTTGAAGCATTAATTAGCAAATGGTGTAGCAGAAATACTCACATTAGTGGTGATATATGTATAAAATTTCAGTGAATAAATTTTTTGACTAATTCAGCCAATATTAGATTAATTATTTTGAATAACTTATCATATTTATCTATTAGAGACAACAGTGGGTTACTATTATATACATCATAATTCGAATATTGCTCAAATTCTCTATTTTCTATACAAAATATTTCAAGCATGCATATATATAAATGACACTATTAATTATTCAAGCATTCACATGTATGTTAACACTAACTTCTTACATGCAGAAGAGTTTAAATGATTCATATACACACGTGGAGCAATATACAAGATTATTATTTTGTAGTGTATATAGTGCACACATAATCAAATTCAAACATATATCATATTAAAGTCCGACCCGATTAAAAACTCAAATTGTTAAATAAAATTTAAACTTACTTAAGATCAAAGTTACCTAAAATAGAATCAAAATTTTATTCTCAATGAGAATCTTAAAAAGACTACCACAACTTTTGGATCCATCAAAGGCACACGTTTAGCCGATCGCCTGTTCCATCTATTGAGACTCAACAACTGACCATCATCATAACGAAACACAGGCTTAAGGAGCCTTTTCTGTACACAGGCGTGCTTTGGTTGGCAAAAAACTCATTTGATTCCATTATCAAGATCTCCAACACCACCACTGGTTTGAAAACGAGGTTGTGGAAGAAATATATTCCTTCCTGTTCCGCACTCGGTAGCATCAAATCACTCAAACAACGTCCTCACCGACAACCAACTCTCTCTTGGCTCCATTGTCAAGATCTCTAACGCCACCACTGGCTGGAAACGAGGTCGTGGAAGAAATATATTCCTGTCATGTTCCGTGCACTCGGCAGCATCAAATCACTCAACAACTTCCCCACCGTCAAACCAACATTACCGCCCAAAACATTGCCCAGTACAGAAAAGGCTCCAACCGTCATTCGAGGGACATTCAGAAAAAAAATAGACGATTATAAATATTTAAATTTAACATATATATCATATTAAAATCCGATATAACTGAAAACTCAAATTAATAAATAAAGATTTAAACTTAGATTATGATCAAAGTTACATGCATATTTACTTCTTATGGTTCTCATAGTATAAATATCCGAGTTTAACATACATGTACATTCCAACAAATAATTTGAAGACGGTATTTATTTGTTAAATATAAAAAAAAGCTCAATTAGTTGAGTGTTCCACAAGGGCTAATTCACGCGATTACTTGCACAAGGCGCATTCTCTTTAGCTAGGCAGGCAGGTATTAGAGCACCATTAAGGGTCGAAAGACATGAGAGTTTGTTAGGTGAAATGCAATATTGAATTAGAATATATTGACTCAAGAGATCAATAATCTAAAAGGACTTTCATTTTTCCGATTTATCCATTTGCACCTTTAGACCAATTCCATGACTGAAGAGAAGTTGAGCTCTATACTCCACAAAAACGTCTCAAATCCCTCCTATCACCATTCATCTAACTTTCTTTAAGTCGTTAAATGCAATAAAACTGGTTTTCTATGTCACTAACTAACATGGAAAACATCATAAACATAACATTTCAAAAAAAAAGCAATACAACAATTTTTGAAGACGATATTACAAAAATCATAAGAAACATACGAAATTAGTAAGGTATGACATAAGAATATTCTTCAAGTATTACATTCTTTCTCAAAAAAAAAATTCTTTCAAAGGATAACATCATATAGTTTTATCGTCACATTTCTCAGTTAAAAAATCATGATTCATTAAGTTAAATAGTTTTTGTCTCAAACTTATAATTAAGTATTAATCAGTTGGAATTAGGGCCGTCCACTTTTACCCAATACCCAACTCACCCGATGATCCAACCCCACCCAAACTCGATTGACCCGAGACCCGACAAAACCTGTGTGAAATGGGTTGGATCGACCCAACCCGACAGAAGTCGAGTCGAATCTCGGGTGACATCTACAAAACCACCGAGTCACCCGACACCCAATTAGCAATATGGGCCAGCCCTTTTATCCCTATTAGAGTTCAATTAAGGGTTCCAATTACAATTTTAATTTGAGATTGAGGGTTTCGAATTTGAATTGATTTCAGTTTTGGGTTAAAGTTTCTGAATTTGAGGTTTGGGTTTAGGGTTTGAATTTCAAGTTTAACTCTGGTTTCAATTGTAATGAGCTCAATTTTTTGGGTCCATCGAGTGAGTTAAGTTGTACTCGACTCACTCAACACCCGACTACACCCAAACCCGACCACCCGACATCTCTACCGAGTCGAGTCTTGGGTCTGATTTTCTAAACTCGAGACTTGTCGGATGAACCCAAACTCGGTTGGGTCTATCCAACCCGACTTGATAAAAATGTGATTTTTCTTCTTGCGTAACGCTGAGCGTGTGTTGGTATCCATAAAAGAAGTAGAAGAGGACTTTATTCATAGTCAACTCCACTCACGTTGACCATGCCAACTACTTGGTTATAACGTGGACCAAGATATCCTGATTGAAACATTGGAAAAGCCACGTGGGCGGTTGGTTTACTTATTGACTCTCCACGTCACGTGTACTCACAACATTTAATCTAAAACATAATAATGATGTCTCCTCCTTAAACATTCCATTTTACACTATCACGTAATCACATAAAACATATTTAATATACAATATTCATATTCAATCCTACTCAATTTTAATGTTTTTATTCCAAATATTTGAACTTAGAGTTTGAAATGACTTCCATTTATCCTAGTATATGTAGATTAGGTCTAAAATAAAAATAAAATAAAAATTGTATTCCAATGGACACGTTTTCAAATCAGTATCATCCGTATAATTAGATATTTACTAATATTAAAATGAATTAATCATAAAATTAAACATGTAAAGTGTGGAATAGGTGAACTGATCAATTGAAGATTAAGACTTTGCTTTTTACACACTCTACCCACAATTTGAACTTTAATGACTTATGGGATGACGTAAATTTTCTGACTAGTAAATTATTTATTATTATTGTATGTCACTGTATGATTTTTTTTTATAACAAAAGTTGTGCAAGCCGTTGGATAGAGAATGCTTACGGCCTTTGGCTTGAGGCGGCAGATGGGTGTGCCACTATTTTTGCACATCTATTGCCTTGTAGTTGTAAGTTAAGGGTTACGTACATGTTTTTTCAGTACGAAATCCTTGTTAACGACTGCATACGTAAAGCAGTCTGCAACACTTGTATGCTACAATATAAAAAAAAAGAATATCATCATATGCTATTGATAAAAAAAATATATGTATTGTCTTAAAGCTAATTTTGTGAAGGGTATGAAGTCAAATGTAATGTTACTGAATAAAAAAGAATAAAATATATACTTCTTCACAAAAGCAAGACCTCCCAAACTCTATATATATCCTTCATTTCTCTTGCAATTGTCTCCCAAATCTCTCTCTCAAACTTAGACGAAAAAACACCCTCTCCGCAACCTTAAAAACAACAATATATACACACTTGAATAACACTACATATATATTATCAATGGCTACTTCATCCCTTTCATCACTACCAAACTCTACTGCTTCATCGAGACCACCCATGTCTCACTCTTCCTCCACTTTTTTGTGCATTTCCAAACCCAAATCCGTCTCCCATAAGAACACTAATTACAACAATGCCACTACCAAATGTGCTCTAAACTCTTCTCCGTCTCTTCATTTCTCGGACAACAAAGGTCCGGTAATAACGACCAACCACCAACCACATTGGAATCCACTCCAAAAGGCGGCGGCGA
>JAYMTP010001740.1:0-22455 GCA_036897365.1 Geranium brycei
TGCCTAGCTTAGTATTGTTGATATTACTTGTTGATTCGGAATTGGTCGTCTCTAAGGTGGTTAGCTTCCGCAAAGGCCAAGAGGATTAAAGTTTCGATCTTTATATCCATGATTAAAGGTCGAATACTTGGTTTATTCCCCAACAAGAGGATAGCATACCATACTGAGAAACTCTGCTTTCAGTACTTGGGCAAGCTGCTTCTTGATGAAAGATCGCACAGCATGAACTGCGTCGGGATCGGCTACTTCCATCACGTCCATTATCTCACCTTCACCAGGCAAAGTCAATGCCTTTGCAATGAATTCCTGAATAACAAAAAACGATTGATGATTGACAATTGATTTAGTTCAATCGCTTTCAGCCATTCCATAAGACAATCTTAAATCCTATGAGAAATATCTCGACTTGCCTTATCCAAGCTTGAATCACTTAGAATGCTTCTCAGCCCGTGCACAAAGTTTGGATTGAGCGCTAATGGTTTGCTTTGCTGAAAATCAGCCACTAAGCTTAACATGAGCTTTCTTGCCAGCACCTGCCCGGCCTCCCAACTATAACACAGAAACAGCATGGTCAATAACTCTCCCCCGGTCACTCAACCAGAATGGACAAAAGTATATTGCTTATAGGAATGCAAACCGGTTGAACTCGTCAGAATCGTGAGCGAGGAGGAAATACAGATCACTACTAGTAAGATCAGATTCAAGACGGATAGGAGCACTATAGCCTCTCAACAGAGAGGGAACAGGCCGTTCTGGTATATCAGAGAACACAAATTCCTCTTCACCCTACATCATATCGATACAACAACATTAAATTGTTATTACATAAACTATGAGCAAGCAAAGTCCTCTTCGTCATTTATCGCGAGACAAGACTTTTAAATCGAATAATAAACATCATAAATCCATGGGAAAAATACAGATAACTATCCTCAACTATATATCATTTCCACTTAGCTACACTCAACTAAGATTTGAGTCATTCACCAACACCCAAGTTTCATAAATTCCCATATGTTAAGTTTTTGAATGGAAAATGTTAAGTTTAAAAGTGAAAAATCTAAAATGCCCTTTGACTAAAAATTAGATTTTTACCCAAGGGCATTTTCGTCTAGTTTGGTTTATTTCCTAATGTTCCCTATATAAAGGAACCTCCTATTGTAATTCATAATCAAGTATTCATCAACAATGATATTATATTTTAGAAATTCAACAAAAACTAACAATTTCCATCCAAAAACTTAACATGTGGGAATTTTTGAAACTTGGATCTAGTTGAATGACCCAAATCTTAATTGGGTGTAGCTAAGTGGAAATGGCATATAGTTGGAGATACTTATATGTACTTTTCCCTAAATCCATTCAAAGTAAGCCAATGGAAATGTCTGGCTAAAAACCATCATAATATAAGCCAAATTTGAAAACCCAACGGATATCTGGACAGAATGAATATGACATTTTTTTCAAAGTATAGCATAGCATTGCAGATAGAATATGCATGTAATAAAAAGTTCCGCTTCTAATCTAAGTATCAGCCTCAACGTTTCCAGGCAACAAATGTTAATATGAAGCAAACATATATTTACTTTGAGTTAGGAACCCACCTTTGTAACTCGAAGAACAGTAGTATAGACCGGCTCATCGTAGTTTGCAACAGAGTGCATTGTCCCATCATGATACACGGAGGAAAGCGCCATATCCTTGCCATCCGAGTCCAACAGACCTACCGCCACGGGAATGAACATGGGCTCCTTAGCTGGCTGTCCTGGAGTCGGTGGCACCACTTGGCTGTAAAATCCCCCAACCAAATATAAGTTCCCACCGATAAATGTAAGCAATCAAAAGGAAGGAGATTGTGAATGTTACAGCAAAATACTTGACACGCGTACCTAAACTTCAAAGAAAATGTACGGTTTTCAGCGTTATAGCACGACGTAACTTTCACAGAAGGGGTCCCGGCCTGCGAGTACCTGTATTTTTGTTACGGGCAATCCCTTCAGCATCACAGGCACAGCAAGACTATCAAATGGAAACTTGGACGAAGAGATGAAAATGCATACCAAAGTAAGAAATTAGCAAAATCTACACCATTTGCATCTCGCATTGCAGCAAAGAAATCTTCACAGGTTACTGCTTGCCCATCGTGCCTCTCAAAATAAAGATCCATACCCTAACAAGGCAGAAATTTTGTTTCAACTGGCTTTACATTTAAGATCGATATTTTAAACACGTAAGGATCAGTTTCAGTCTGTGGCGTCTTTGCAAATCTTACCTTTCTGAAACCTTGACTTCCCAGTAAGGTTTTGTACATCCTCACAACTTCAGCTCCCTGACCAGAAGAAGCATAGGAATTGTTATTAATGGGCAGATACCACTTCTGTGGTTGAGAGAAAGATAGTGGTATTCGATGAATCTAACCTTTTGATAAACCTGCAAAAAATAAAATGAAACAGCCAGGTAAAACAAATTAACTATTCAGTTAAAAGAATGGAAGCAAGAAACAGGGAAAAAGAATACAAAGATTAATAGCTGTATATATCTTACCGTCACTGCAAAAGTCAACTCAAAATTCCCACATCAGCATTGCATACACAATCAAAATATCCCAAAGTTAAAGACATGTGATGATATACAAGGCATGTAATCAAATATGCACATGAACTCTTGAGTTTAGAATGATATAAGCTTGCCTGTGTAGAAGTTGTCCATCTGTCAAAAAGGAAAAAAAGTAATCAAGTTAAATTAACACTTGGAAACATAAGGTTAAGAAACTTCAGCTTCCATGTTTTACAAGATATGCTGTATCGATATAAAGGAGAGGCTAAAGAGGACTCTAGAAGGTCAAACCTTGATATACGAATGTGGTCGTACAGGATGAGCCATTGGACCAGCATCCTACAAAATACCAACAAATATTAGCACCAGAATTTTCATTTTTTCGTCTCGGAATAAAAGTAAGACTAAAGGAACCAATTGTTGAAACAAAAAAATGAAAGGCACCTGTGGGAACTGAAAACTCCTTAGCCTTGAAACATCAGTAATACGCTTCACAGTGCGACTTCCCATGTCGGATGAAAATTCCTACAAGTACGAAGGATTTATTTGATACAAAAGGCCAACTAAAGGGAATTTTATTTAGGTGGCAACCAAGTCACAGTATGAAAACAAAGAGGAACAAAGTTCATGCCTGATCACGAAAGACGGTAAGGCCTTCCTTTAGGCTGAGCTGGAACCAATTACGACATGTCACTCTGCAAACGTTTTAGCTAATATTTAATTCAAGATCCAGCATTTCATGAAGCACAATAATATCTTCTGATACATGCAAACAAACCACCTCAAATGAACAAATAAACATGAAAATTCAAACCATAACTAACACAACTATCAAATAGATAACATGGGCATCCGGACAGTAAAATTTAAAATACAGATCATATCGGTAGTATTTACAAAAGATTTACAAGTGAGCATGAGAAATTAACCAACCTATTGCCAGTCCAGTTGTGAAAATACTGCAAAATAAACAATGAAATGGAACT
Organism: Geranium brycei; assembly: GCA_036897365.1. Lineage (NCBI taxonomy): Eukaryota > Viridiplantae > Streptophyta > Magnoliopsida > Geraniales > Geraniaceae > Geranium > Geranium brycei. The sequence continues at coordinate 3,543 of JAYMTP010001740.1, forward strand.
GAGTTTAAATATTAATCCAAATAATATAAACTCAATTTTACAGAAGTCAGGACCCCGTCTCATTCATGCCATGCTAATAAAAACCAACCTCATGTCCAATAACCCCCAATATCGCAGCATAATCTGCATCAGAAGCAGTTTGCGGAGATGCCAACACAAGTCTGGAATTGAAAATCTGTACAGAAGAAACACACAAAATTCTAAGACAATAGAATAGGTCATAACGACTGTGATGATCCCAAGATAGTCAGCATACATACATTCAAACTCTTGTTCTCCATGGCTCCCCTGATATTAATTTAGGACAAAAAAACTATTAGAGATATATCGCATTTAGAAGATATCATTACCCAAAAAATTAAGTGAACAGTTATACTAAGATACGATAACAAAAGTAGCAGCTTACATGTTAAAATCTGGAACTGCCACAATATTGAAGAGATCCAAGTCATACTCAAGACCAAAAACCTGTTTGCATGAGCACATGGTTGCATATAAGGATTCAAAATCAAGATAAACAAAATTACTTTGAGATATCATGATATCAACAATATTTCAGAATTAAAGTTATGAGACTAACATCCTCATCCCATTTCATAGCTGCCTTCAGTGAGTACATGGCATGAGAAGTCTTGGGCAGGTCCTCGGCTGGGGTCCAGATCCTTAGAGTGACCTCTCGACCAGAGCAAGTAATAAACTTGTCATCTCTGCTCTCCAACTTTCCAGCAACCAAAGCAAACAAGTAGCAAGGTTTCACAAATGGATCTTGCCAAATGGTATAGTGCCTTCCGCCCTACAAATGACAGATGATTATTAGCATAGAAATATTGTTTTAGCAATCTGTTTTCCTACTTGATAATTGATAGCCAAGCTTCACCTCAAGCTCTCCTTGCTCTATGAGGTTCCCATTGGACAGCAATACAGGGTAGGACGACTTATCAGCTTCAATGCGGCATGTGTATTTTGCCATTATATCAGGGCGGTCCTGTTTGACAACCAAACACATCATTATAGTCGTAGGAAATTGCTTTAAAATATGGATCACGAAAATCAATGACTGTCCCAGTTAACAACCTGATAAAATGTAATTTTACGGAAGCCTTCTGCTTCACATTGTGTGCAGAAATTGCCAGATGATTTGTAAAGTCCCTGCAGTATAAGAAAACTAGGCTTATATGAAGAACGTGTATGACACACACATATAAAGTATATGAACAACTTAGGATGAGAGAAAGGTATGTTTCACCTCTAGTGAAGTATTTTTCTGAGGCAGTATCTCCGTTTCAATTTCTAAGGTAAATCTACTACTTGGTGGAGAGGAGAGAGTCAGTTGGCGTGACTTCACTTCGTAATCTCCCTTCTATATTGTGTGAAGCACAAAACGGAGTTAGAAAATGATAAGGCGTAACCGAGTCAGACAACCACCACCTCTGTTAGATGAATAAGTATACACATTGAAAATCCTGGACTGACCAAATATAAATAGTTCTACATTGTATCTATGATATTGGACATGTAAGGAGAGCTGAGTATTATACTGACATAAAAAAAATAAAAACTTAAATGTTCTATATGGTTAGGAAATTGTGCAGGGAAAGGGATGGAAAGTAATAATGATGTAGCCTATATTTTAGATAAGCTGTGAAAAAAATACCGTACCTTCAATTCCTGGCCATTGACTTTAATTGAAAGTAGCTTCATATCTCGTCCATCCATAACCAATGGGGCAGAAGACCCTATTTATTAAGATCAATCAATTAAAAAGGGAAATAAATTTATACTAAATAAATAAACTAGTAAAAATCCCTTGTACGATCCAACTGAATATTCAAATTATGCAGTATAAATAGCCTTGGCTAATTTAGAAAGGAAAAAATCTATACTTGCTCACGAGTGAATAGACTTCGCCAATGACTAGAAAACTATACGGTATATCAAGGTAACGAATCAAATAACAATGTTAATAGTGCAATACCTTCAACTCTAGGGAAGACTGTTATTTTTGAACCAACAATTGTCTTCTCCTCCCCCAGTACAAATTTCAAATCAACCTGAAGTGATAGTTCTATACGTAAACATGAACAAAAATGGCATGTACAGAATTCTGAGTATATCTCAAAACGTCATAATTTAAACTTAAAATACATGTATACCGTATCAAAGTAGTAATCAGGCAACTTGTAATCCTTCAATAAAATTTCTTTTGGTGTATCCATTTCAGATTCTTCGACTTCTTTTCCTAAGGGTTCTGTGGTAACTGAACAGATAATCCTCCTGCTGCTTTGCGGAGCTCTCTGAGATAAGGTGTAACAATGCACAAAATCAATAAAAGGAATCAAAAGGAACTAAAGTGATATCAGAATTTGGCACGGGATAGCAGAAATATATAGCATATATGAAGTTCACTTTAAAAAAAAGCATTGGCAGCTTCAAATTCGCATTATGCAACTTACACGTGACAGAGTATATGGGAAACAATATTTTCTTCGACTTGCAACCTACAAACACCAAAAGACAATGGGTGTGAATTTAGATTGCACAAATACAGCATCAAAATGAAGTCAAACATTACCTTATGGAAGAAAAAAGATTTACAAACCTCTGAACCAAGTGAATAATGGGATCTGCAGATATTTTTTGCAGAATGCTCAAGATTACTAACTCGGCATGCAGCAGGACGCTGCCAATAGAAGATATAAAAAAATCAATACCAAGTATCTACTGGAAATTAACTTTCACCAGCACAAGTTATAATTAAATAAAATGCTGCACAAGTAGAAAACACGCACTACACTCAAAAGAGCTAAATTTAATTCAATGCCACTTTCCACTAAAAATGACACAAGACACATTTCTTGTCCCAAAATCTCCATTACAAATGTACAAGCATAACATCTCAATTTGAATAGAGCGCATAAACCTCTAAATGAACTCTTCTCTCACAGTAAAGGCAGTGTAACAGAAAGCAATTAACTTATGAGAAAAAGCTCACAAACCATACAACAGACCACTTCAAAATATCCCAGTTCTACTTTTTCTAGCAACCAGATTGAGCTCTATGAACTGATTATATACACAGCAATCAGCAAAATAATCAACAAACATGAGATGGGTAATCACATGAACTGAGGAGATTAAACCCAATATATTCGTTTTGCTCAAACCCGAACACTTGTGAGGTAGAATCAACCGAACCATTTAGCTGAAAATACTCAGTGACCCAATCAACTATACAATACTGAATAAACCAGAAAAGGGCTCAATCTCCGATGATGGTAGAAGAAACCCATATAGTAAAAATCCAGAATTTCCCCACAAAATGAACTCTAAATCCTAATATCGGAAAGACCCACAAAGGACAAGCAATGAAAACAGAGAAAGCTACGGTTTTATAGAGATGGGTGGATATTTCGAGTTCTGGACAGGAAAAATCAAAACAAATAAATAGAAAATAAATAAAATTAAATAAGTCTAGTTTCAGACATCAACAAGTTCTCATGAAGCTTGAGAGAGCACCTCACTTCAGTGATCTGATTTAACTCTGTGTGGTGATCATCGAAGACAACAAAGAATTCTTCAAACACCTGTTTTATAGAAAGACAAACAAAAAAGCTATAAAATTCATTTGGGGAAAATAATGATTTAATATCTATAACTGTTCATTTTCTTGTTGGGCCCAGGCCCACTCTCTTCTCACCAGTTTTCTCAAACCGGTCCATTGAAGATGGCCCATTTTATATGGGTCAACCAACATCAGGGCATGAGACACTTCTTGGCCCAACCCATCTTAATACCATGATTCCTTGACCTATAATTGATGAAGAAACTTGTTTTTTTTTCAAGACAAGGTCATTTCTTTGCCATTTTTTGTTAGTTTGTTACTTGAAAAGCTTACAAGGGGTTTTTTTTTGTCTTAAGGTTGCTTTTAATGTTTTGTACAAAACTTAATGGATGCATTCATTTTTGTACCAACATCAATAGCCTCCTACTTCACAATTAGTACCTAACAATTTATAGGTTGTTGAATCAAACATTAAGACCCTATACAAAGCTAAGGTCATAGCTACGGTCAATTTAATAAATTTCAATTTGAGCATGGTTGATATTAAAATTTTTCTGGCGGAACAAAATTTATGCCTCATACATTAAAATCTCAATACAAAATTACATAACTCATATAAATCACCCAAAAAACTTAATTATTTAAATATATATTAATTTTAAAATCATATATCTCGTCTTATTTTAAAATTGAAAATCAATCGTCTAATTACATAAACTCGTGTCACTTTTGAATCAAATAAGTGTCCATTTTGCATACACCCATATCACTTTTGACTCACATCATGCAATAAAGCCTCTAAATTAGTGAACACTAACAAATAATACAAATAGTCACCTCCCACATAATCAGCCTCATTGTGAGTAATTGAACTATCACTTTCCAGATTATTAAAACCAAAACCTTTTCATCATCTGAAACCTTAAAATAAACTGAGTTGATAAGTTTGTTCCAATGTATGTGGTTCATTTCAGTGGTTATTACATCAACTATACCCAACATGTCCACAGTTTTCACATCAGAATGATAAGATTTCAGACAAGTGCATGGAATTGGCTCAAATGTGAACAAGTGTCAATCAATTTCTGAAGTTGATTGATCATCTCAGGCTTGTGACAGTGACCTCTGTCTCCCCCCTCCCATCCCATGACCTTGCTTTAAACATATTGTTAATTTCAAAACAATTAAATATTTTTAAATGACTTTTTTGTCCTTTGTACAAATACCAGAACCCTAGAAAGCTTGCATTTGTTTAAGCTCTACAGGTTGAGGAGACAGCATGATTATGAATCAGCCTTATAGTTATAGGGTTTAGCTGTCAATTACTGTGTGTTTATGTATTCAAAACTTGTAATTTGAGGGGTGTCATGATCTGGGTGGGTTGATTGTGGACAGGTTTTAGGTGGAGGAGAGATCTGGGCCGTCCATTTGTGTATGGTGTCACGTGGAAGCATGTGGTCACAGTCACAAGTAGTACCAAAAGAGTGTTTTGTAGTGATGCTCAAGAGGCTAATCATCAAAATCCCATTGTCATTTCAATTCATTCACAGGTCAACTCATGGGTCTTTTGGTGGATAGAGAAATGTGTTATTATCTGAAAATAATGTTATCTTAATGTAATGAGCTAATTTGTTGTTTGTTTAATCTAAGCTCTATGAATTATTTTGAAACTTCATTTTTAATACTAAATTAAATATATTAGATGAGTCTTCCCTTCCCATAACCGAACTTATTATGTAAGGGGTCGGTTCGATTTTTAACCCAGACTTCGATTCAATTTTTTGATTCTATCCCATTGTAACTAGTTTTTTTTCAATTTTTTAATTATTCGATTTACCATGTTTACGAACCAAATTAGACAATTTTGATCCCGATTTTTAGAAAAAATTAATTTTGTAAATTTTAAAAAGGCTAATGAAAATTAAACGTTAAAACTTACTAATTACAACTCAATCGAACAATAAAATTTATAAATAAAATAATACTAAAAGAAAAATAACATATCAACCTCATACCTTAATTTTTAAACAGTCGATTCCGATTTTTGTCGGTTGATCGACAGTTTTAGATTTTATGAACCAGCACCAAACCAAAATTAAATAGTTCTCTCAATTTTAAAACCAAAATCGAACTATTAATCGTGGTTTCCAATTCTTCAATTTCGGTTCGATTCTCGGTTCCGAATCTAAAATACTCAACACTAACAATTTTAATAGATAAATATGACATCGTTCATTGTCATACTTGAAGTTTTTTTTAAGCTATAGAATTTCATTAAACATCATCGCACAAAATTACATTAGAAAGTACAAACAAAACATTTGCCCCGTTTAAAAAACAGTAGGACCCAAAAATGTAAGTCGAGGCATAAACTACCATATTTCCTGATCGCTCGTCATGCTTTTAGTTGATACATAAAAAAAGCTATAAAAATAATAGTTGCACTTACAATATTTGGGTTGGCTACAAAGCACTAAAAATGTTGGGTTTAAAAAGGGAATTGTTTTGTGAAAACCCAAATACAGAAACAACCCAATTCATGGGAAGTGCTCATGATTCCAACAATGTACCTAAACGAAGTGACAGTTGTGTAAAAATCAAAACTTCAACCAAAATCCCAACCCTATATCTGTAGAGAAGCAAGCTGATGATCAACCAAGTGGGTCACAGAGTTGTGTTTGTAGTGTTGTGAATCAAGATCAAAACAAAAACCCCACAAAGGTGTTCAAAACCTTAAATGGAACCAGACATTCAGAGGAAGCAACCAAGTGAAATGTGAATGGATGGGTTGAAAAATTGAAAGCAGCAACAGTGGATTTTGTGGAATTTTGACAACAGAGTCACAGTGCACAAAAAGAGTGGAGAGAGGTGGAGCCTACAAGCCATACCCAACACTCACTCACTCACTCACTCACTGCTCGTCAGATCCGTCTCTTGCTTGGGTCCTATTCCTCTTCTCCTCCAATGGTGGTCCTTTACCTTCAGACAGCTCCTCTGTTTTTCAGACACATTCTAGAGAGAGAAAACGAGAGATGGGTTTTTTCTTTTATTATATTTCCTAGAGAGAGAGAGAAAGATAGAGGGGACGAGGGTTTTTATAATTTTTATTTAAAACTTCAAATTTGGTCACACACTCTCTTTTTTATTCACAAAAACAGCTTGTGGGTTTCAATTTTGTCTCTGAAAAGGGTAAAGTTCGAATTTTTTTTCCTTCTTTTATTTGTTTCCATTTACTTAGCTCCCAATCAGGGTTAGAGTTCGTTTTGTCTAGCTTCTTGTAAAAAATGGGTCTCTTTCAAAAATATTTCTGTAAATGGTAAAAGCTCAATTACTTCGTCTCCTTATTGAATATGGCAGCGTTTTCTTTGCCTGTGTGATTGAATAATCATGGAGTTTCTAATTTCTCTCTTTAGCTCAGTTTCGGGGTCAATTTAAATCATGGGTCTTGATTGATTGGGTTCCTCCTTTTGCAGGTTGTGACTTTTAAGTTCAATTTGAGCTGATTCTGGAGATCACCCAGAGATTTGGGTTGCTAAAAATTGAAGCTTTGGGGGGATTTTGTTTCTTCCATTAACTTCAAGAATCTGGGTCCATTGGTTTTTGGGGGGCAGAACCTAAATACATTGAATCTATTGAAACCGCGTTCGAGATTTGAAGCCAAGTAAGTTCTCAGATCTGAATTTCCATGTGAGTGTTATTTTATTCTGTTAGTGATGAAATGGGTGTTTTGTGCCGAACCTGCTTCGAGCCACTTAGAGCTCCTGTAGATCTGTAATGGCTAAAGTTTGAAGCTTTTTGAATGGCCCTTGTCGTTTCTTCGTTCGATTTTGGGAACCGGGTCTCTTTTCTCTTCTCCAATGGAGGAAGCTTTTGAGTTCGATTCTTTGGCTCACAGTAGAGCATGGAATTTGTGAACTTTTTGGCTGTATTGAATCTAACTCGTTGTGAACTTTTCAAAAGTTCCTGTTTTATGAAGCTCTATATATGTAGGCTAGCTTGAGACTGTATTGGTATCATTGGATATTTTCATGGTTGCTAAATCTGCTAATTATTGTGGTTTCTGTTAAGATGTACCAATTTGACATTCAGTGGCATGTATTGTTGATTTATGAGCATTTTGATCATATACCAGTACTTATCAAAGATTTATGTTCAATTAGGATGAGATTTGGTGAATTATGAAATCGGGAACTTGTGCAAGTATGGATTTTAGAGAAGACAACTCGAGGTTCGAGTCATTGCCCGCCACGACTATGAGGAACATGTCATCGTCCTCTTCCCAATTCTTTTCTGCGAATCAGTCGCCTTTCTTCTCTCCGAGATCGCCAGTGAGTGAGTTAGCCGATTCAAAACGGTCCGACATGCAATGCGACAGTATTCGATTAAATGCTGATCCTTTTAGTTCTAGTTCAGGAATTCCAGGTCCTGAGTCTCTAGCAAACATCAGGTTGAATGTGTCAGACATGTCACAAACACCGGCAGCATGTGCTTCTAGTGATTTTCCAAAGTTTGATCGCGCATCTTCCTCAACGGGTATTTCTAATAGCCTCCTGCCCAGTTACAATGCTCGCAACAATGGCTCTTCTGGGCAGAGAGAGAAACTGAGGAAGCACGGGAGGAGCCGCGGAGTCTCATACAATTACACGCCTATATCAGTTTCGCTTACAGCTAACAGATTGAGGAGCTGCGATGTCTTCATAGGCCTGCCTGGTCGGAAACCCTCTCTTTTAAGGTTCGCCAATTGGCTCCGCGCTGAGTTAGAGATTCAAGGAATCAGTTGTTTCATATCAGATAGGTCTCGTGGTAGAAACTCGCGCAAGTATGGAATTGTAGAGAAGGCGATGGACGCTTCCTCATTCGGGGTTGTCATTTTGACGCGGAAGTCCTTCAAGAACCCATACACTATCGAGGAGCTGAGGTTTTTCTCGAGCAAGAAGATATTGGTACCCATATTCTTTGACTTGAGTCAAGGAGACTGTCTTGTGAGAGATATAGTCGAGAGGAGAGGCGAGCTGTGGGAGAAGCACGGGGGAGAGCTGTGGGTTTCGTATGGAGGATTGGAGAAGGAATGGAGAGAGGCTGTGAACGGCCTGTGTCGGATTGATGAGTGGAAACTCGAGGCTCAGGACGGAAACTGGAGAGATTGTATACTGAGGGCAGTAACGCTATTAGCGATGAGGTTGGGGAGAAGAAGCGTAGTGGACAGGTTGACGAAATGGAGAGACAAAGCCGACAAGGAAGAGTTCCCTTTCCCGAGAAACGAAAATTTCATTGGGAGGAAGAAGGAACTTTCTGAACTAGAGTTCATACTCTTTGGCGATGCTAGCGGGGATTTGGAAAAAGACTATTTCGAACTCAAAGCTAGGCCGAGGCGGAAGAATTTGGCGATAGGGTGGAATAATAATAAGAACAATTCGGTTGACGAAAGATACAGAAGGCAGCAATCAGAGAGCGGGAAGAGAAAAGGAAAAGAACCCGTCGTGTGGAAAGAGTCGGACAAGGAGATTGAAATGCAAAGCACTGAGCTTCCTGAGAGGCGACACGAGTCAAGACCAAAAAGTGGTGGAAGATACATGAGAAGAAAGAGGTCGACGAAGATTGTGTATGGGAAAGGGATCGCCTGCGTGTCGGGGGAGTCTGGCATTGGCAAGACGGAGCTTCTTCTCGAATTCGCATACCGATATCACCAGAAGTACAAAATGGTTTTGTGGGTTGGAGGCGAGAGCAGGCACATAAGGCAGAATTATCTCAACCTCTGGTCGTTTTTAGAAGTCGACGTCGGGGTTGAGAATTACACTGAGAAAAGCAGGATAAAGAGCTTCGAGGAGCAGGAGCAGGCAGCGATCTCCAGAGTCCGCAAGGAGCTCATGAGAAACATACCCTTTTTAGTAGTGATCGATAACCTGGAGAGCGAAAAGGACTGGTGGGATCACGAGCTCGTCATGGATCTCCTCCCCCGTTTTGGCGGAGAGACTCACATATTAATATCGACGCGCCTTCCTCGCGTGATGAATTTAGAACCCTTGAAGCTCTCTTACTTATCTGGGGTCGAGGCGATGACTCTAATGCAGGGATGCGTGAAAGACTATTCGATCGGGGAAATAGACTCTCTGAGAGCGCTGGAGGAGAAGGTCGGGCGGTTAACACTCGGCCTCGCTGTCATAGGCGCCATATTATCAGAGCTGCCTATAAACCCGAGCAGGCTACTGGACACGGTCGACAGAATGCCCTTACGAAACTTCTCGTGGAGCGGGAGGGAGGCGCAGTCGTTACGGAAAAACACGTTCCTCTTGCAGCTCCTGGAGGTCTGTTTCTCGATATTCGACCATGCCGACGGGCCGAGAAGCCTCGCGACGAGGATGGTTCAGGCGAGCGCTTGGTTCGCGCCAACCGCGATCCCGATCTCTTTGCTAGCCCTGGCAGCACACAAGATACCCGAAAAACACCAACGAGGCGTGCTATGGCGGAAACTCTTGCATTCCTTGACCTGCGGTTACTCTTCGTCGTACAACAAGAGGTCGGAAATAGAGGCGTCCTCGATGCTGCTGAGGTTCAACATCGCGAGGCTCAGCACGAAAGAAGGGCACATCCACTTCAACTCCCTTGTGAAGCTCTATGCTCGGAAGCGAGCAATCGCTGGAGTCCCACAGGCGGTGGCGCAGGCCATCATGACTCGCGGGTCCATAACAAACCATCCCGAGCACGTCTGGGCAGCGTGCTTCTTGTTGTTCGGGTTTGGGAGCGATCCTGTGGCAGTGGAGCTGAAGGTGACTGAGTTGGTGCAATTCGTGAAAGGCCTCGTCTTGCCTCTCGCGATCAGGACGTTTATAAAATTCTCGCGCTGCGCTGCTGCGCTGGAGCTGCTGCGCCTGTGCACCAACGCGCTGGAGGCGGCCGACCAGGCGTTTGTGGCGCCAGTTGACAAGTGGCTGGACAAGTCGCTGTGCTGGAGGCCGATACAGACAAACGCGCAGCTGAATCCTTGCCTGTGGCAGGAGCTGGCGCTGACCCGAGCCACAGTGCTCGAGACTCGGGCCAAGCTGATGCTGAGGGGAGGGCAGTTCGATATAGGCGATGATCTGATCAGGAAGGCAATTTTTATCAGGAGTTCAATATGTGGGGAGGATCACCCAGACACAGTGTCTGCTCAAGAGACTCTGAGCAAGCTCACCAGGCTTCTGGAACATGTTCAAATTCACACTTCACCATAGATAATTCAAATTCCACTTCATGTAAGCAAAATTAATTTACTCTAGAATTATACAAATAAAACTGCTGTATACTTTTTTTAGGTCAGAGGAATTTTTAATACCATCTTCACTCTGAATGAGAATTCCCTTCATTGTTGAATCTGAATGTGTTGTTGTTACATGCCTTTTTCTGTGATTATTTTCATCAGAATATAGGCATATAGTGTAATTTGTGATTATTGCTGGTAATGTGAAGTTAAAGTCACAACAATTAATGTCATTGGGTTAAAATGGACTCAAAACTGTTACTGTTTTTTTTTTCATTTGCCATCTATGTATTTTTGTAGATATTAACTTAGGAAGCTTGCTATTTTCAAAAACAAAAGCAAAACAAAAAAAACTAAGGAAGCTTGCTTCTGTTATTTTATCATGTCAATAACATGGCTTAACTCTCATACTAACACAATGTATCAGAGTAAAATATTGTGCATATGTATGATTTTTTTTCTTCTGCTTATTCATTTTATGGTACCTGTACTAAGCAGAACACTGTTATTAAGCTTATTTGTGAATCAGAAGCAACTTATGTGACGCATGAACATAGATCAAACGGCAAAAAAATATTTTAATTTTTGATACTGCTGTAATGGGTTTTTGTTAACAGAAAAAGAGCAAGCGAACAAGGAATTGATAAGAATGAAGCAAATTCAGGTAAAAATAAAACAGAGATAGATTTTGCCCTCACGCAGGATCGAACTACGGACCTTCAGTTTACAAGACTGACGCTCTACCACTGAGCTATAAGGGCTACTTGGTACAAGTGTGTGACATGTAGTTATATATAGTTAATATCACTTAGACAATTGCTATTTACAGATTAGCAACAGCTTCATCATCTTAAAACTCAAACAAAAGATTTTTAGTTATGTCAAGTATTTATGATTGGACTAGTTGATTTTTTAAGGTTGGGTACACATCTGTTGTTGTAGATTTATAGGTCATTCAAAGCATAATTTGAAAAGAAAAAAAATGGTGTACTATCTCTTTTTCGTAAAGAGTGGTCGTGTATTACATGTATCGTTAATTATTCAAAATATGCATAGTTTATCGAAGTCCGTTAAAATAGTAAGTTCTTACGATAAATATAGTGTAAGACCACTACTTACAAAAATAGAATAATAGAAACACTTGCAATACTTGAAGGCTAACCAAGGTATTTAATAGAGACCCAAAAGATGGTATTTCTTTTATAGGAGAGCAACAACATCAACAAGAGGTGAGGAATTCAGAAAACCAGTGACAATGGCATATGTACAATGTTAAAAGAAATAAAAGAAACCATAAGTACTGAAACCCTAAGACCCACTTGCTCTCAGTGTCTCTTATCCATCACCATTTCTTGGACAGTGACTCCTGCAACTCCCAAAATGGATACTGCAAAAGCTACATCATATAGTTTCCCAGATCACCCAAAATTGATACTGCATCACTCTTGAACAGAATTATATTGTTTCTAAAGATTGCGAATGATGCTGTACTGATAAACAAAATCGACAAAATAAGCGCTCCAAAATTTTGGCTACTCCATATGCTTGCATTGCTTGTTCTCGGTACATACCGGTAGATTGGAGCCCCCGACAGTGACTGCACCATGCCCAAAACGTTCACCTATGGACCCAAACTCCGATTCATCATCATCGCTGTCGATATCTCGTGGGGTCACGCGATTCTGATAACTCCTGCGTTGTACAAGAAATACATTGAAGTAATAGCTTACCAAGTCTGACCTCGACTTTTTGGGGAAGTACTTGAACGCGTAATCCCAAAAGCACTTGCCTAGTGAAGGAGGGTTTAGCGTCACCATTTCCTTGAATCTTTTTTCCTCTTCAATCGTCCACCGAAGTGATATCTCCTCACCCATTCGTTCGAATCTCCATCTGTAAAATACCGACTGTAGTTCTTGTTTCAACTTCATCCTCTTCTCCGCGATGTGAAATCTAACACACTCGACACAGCCAGGAAATCTACATTCACAAGTCTCAGGTCTTCCCCTCCCAATCGGGCCTGCTTCTACTATGGGGCGTTGTTGTTGCACATTTTCCGGGGGCAAAGGCCATACTCGTGTGCCCAGCCATTTAGAGTCACTTTCAAGAACCTTGCCAGTCCATTCGGGAACTTCTGCTTGAAAACGAGGGCCGACAGAAACATGTTTTTCTTCGAGATCATTCTCAGAGTCACCACCCGGTGTATCAATGGTTCCCGAAGTCTGCTTCTTGGAGGCATTCTCCGGATCTTTCTTTTGAGTACTGTCCGGTTGACTGAATGAATTAGAAAGCCTTTCTCTGCATCTCACTCTTGCTGTGGGCTGGTGACTTGGACAAGTGTCGTCCTCGTACATTGACGGATGCATCTTATACTTCTTCTGCAAGTTTAGACTATGCTTTGTTTTACGAAACTGGTAAATAGACTAAATCCATGCTGAGACAAACACAGCTCTAGACAGCGAGTGTTTCCATGGTGGTACAGTAAAAGTGAAGTATTTATATACAAAATCAAAATATATTACCGAACAATTATTGAGTTTCAGGTTTACAATGAAATGGTATAATTGGCAAAGGATTAACCCATGCTCTAAAATCATAATTTTTTATGTATGTATTCATGTGCATCTAATAGCTGCTGTTAAAATTTGCCAGTTTGTGTATTATTGTGTGAGGCCGTGAACCAATGTTCTTATATCACTAGGTCTAGAACTGCTAACCAATATTTTCCCCGTATTTAAATAATTTTAGGCCCCGAATTCCCTTGATGGTATGGATAAAATTGTCATTAGGTAATAACAAATTACAGCTACTCTATTGGTGACCCTGGCCAAAATAATAAACGGTTTACTTTATTATTATAGCTATGAATGTGTATACAGAAACATTATGGATTGTTATTTCATACTATTATCATGAATTCTAGTCATAGCTCAGTTTTACTCTGAAATGCTTTTCTACTGCATGAAAAAACATGTTTTTTCAAACACACTTGAGCAAACTCATATATATAGCCTTACACAAACCAAGTTAAAAATTAGCACCAACATCCCAAAAATGTACATATTAATTTTTTCATGCTTCAACCAAGAAAGCTGACTGGATATGAGGTGGCAAAATAGGGAAGGCTTTATGAATAAATAGGCAGTTAGTTTAGAAATTCTGATCTAATTAATGGTATTTATAAATGTAATAGTAAGTATATTTTATGATTCTTATCATGGATACTGAACCTTGCCAACATAAGCCTAATTATGATGTAATAGTAACAATCTCTCATGCATGTTGCAACATAACGCCTAATTATGATACAACAGCATAGTATAGTTTCAACTCAACACAACAACGGCACCAGAAACACAAACAGTACCTGCAAGAGAGATTGTTCATTGCTTGAGCGGACAGGCCTTTTGTGCAGCTGTGCCTCTCTCGCCCTGATCACCTGCATCCACAATTCCTTACTCCCATGGTTCTTCCACTTGGACGGACCCAGAACTTCCCCGATTGCAGGATCGTCCGAGTGCTTCGCTGCCTGGATAACCCAGTTCAGCATTCCAGATAAAGATTCTCGCTTTCTCTTAAGTGAACTCCGATCCAACCTCACAGTATCAGAACCTTTTTCGTCATCATCATCAAACTTCCCTTTGTCATGTAATTTTTTGTTGTTTTTCAACTTAAATTCACAAACCTTGATATCCAAATCACTGTCAATGGATACCAATTCAGCATAACTATCATCATAAGTCACATCCAGCAACATCCCCCTAAACTTGGTCTTGAGCTCCAATAACCGAAAATTACCTGCATGTTGAAAATCATCACCATTACCATTACCATTTCCCTTCAACCACTGATCCAATTCATTCAGGTACTTGCTATAAACCAACTTCACAGAAGCAGTAACTCCAGGATCAACCCCCAAATCCTCAGCCACCAAATCCCACGACCCTTTCCTGGAAACCAAATCATACCCACCTCTCTTCCTTACAACCCAGAACAGTTCGAACAAATCCGCCGATCCCCCATCTCCGAGCATCGCCGGCACCGGCAAAACCTCGCCGTGAAAAGCCGAGAGAAGCTGATCGAACAAGCTCCGAGCTTTACCCTTGTGATCATCAGAATCATCGACCAAGCGATGAGCAACAAGGCAATGGCCATTGCTCCGGCCGATTTCGGCGGACCCATTACTCAGAGCCGACCATCCCGCCATGAACTCCGATTCGCCGCTCACTGTTCCTTATCTGCGAATCGGATTGGTACAAAATCTAGGCAATGAAATCGAAATAGCCGGTTAGAGAAGATGGGAGGCGAGACTGAGACCTCCTTTGCCTCTAACTGAAGAATTACCTCATTTTCTCGGAGAATTTCGATTTGGGTTCTTCTGGGTCGTCGTCGTCGTTGTTGTTGGGTCTGTGAAGCGGCGGCGACAAGGAGACAGCGTGAGCGAGGACAGCGAGGTTGTGGCTTGGAACTTGGGAATTTTTGAAAATTGATTAGTGAAAGTGGGTGCTTTACACAAATGGGGCAAAATATATATGTTTATTTATCGGCTTGCTCAGGTTCAGGCGTCAGGGGTTTAGGATTATTAGGGCTTCCCAATAATTTAATTTGGGATTTAGGAGTTTATTATTTATCATCGCAAAATGTATTAATAGCCCCTCAAAGAGGAAATAAAATAGCCACCAAGGAACGGTTTGAGAAAATTGGAAAAGGGGAGTTATCTTTTTTCCGGAAAATATGGGATATTGTCTTTAATATCTCCATAACCATAATTAAGAATTGGAGATAAATTAAAGAACTGTTTGAATTCGGTTCTTATGGTGCAAAACTGCCGGTTAACCGGTTAAGAATCGAACTGGTATATCATGCTTATGTGTTGTTATCTGGGCGCGCCATCGGTACCTCTTCTATCTACGCGACACGATCTCGCTTCCAAAGCAGAAATGAGAAATTAGAAATAAACTACATCATCTCTCTCGCACCGTCGCACCCTTTCGAACTCAATTTTGTTTGATTCAACTCATAAACGGGATCAGTTGTTTTCTAATCAAGCTCATAAATCAAGTATGGATTCAATATCGAAATTTAATTGATTCCAACAAAATAGAATTGGAACCGGACTGAATCTGAATCAAACTATTTCTCACATAATAATTCTAGGTTTGATTCTCATACATCGATAATTGAAGGGTTCGGTTCGAGTCGGATTTGGTCGTTACGGTTCCGAGTCTGAACATACTCACCCCTAGTTAAAATTGTAGTGAAAAGATACAATAACCTTATTTAACACTAAATAGACATAAACAAAACAATTAGAGAATCTGAACCATTACTTTTATTGAATAATGTGAGATCAACATGGACATGTATTAGGGCTTTGATCTGCTTTTCTATGATCATGACCCAGTTTTAATATCATATTTTTATCTTGTACGAGGATTGATTCACTAGATATAACTATGAGAAATTTTAATGAATATTCTTACAATTTCTCATCAAATTAAACATTTAAAAATACATGTCCTGGCCAAATAATTGATACTGCCTATTTATATTTGTTGAACAAATAACATACATTTAAACTCGATTCACTAAATATTTAATTAAAAAGACTTGGCTTGTGTGCAATGTTCGTGCAAGTGATCGGTTGGTTTCAGACAATTGTGAATCAGAGGATCATAGCGGCGGAGCTACGCCTATTCGGCCATAGTTAGTATCTCACACCATGTCTAGGACTAACTAATGGACTATTTAAAACAAAAAATCGAAACGAGTTTTCTCACTATTTAGTAGATCGAAAACAAACATATGGAATGGAAACTAGGAAAATGTAAATTTGGTAACAGAGAAATTAAAAGCAACATACAGTAGTTTTTTGAAAACAGCAACATATAGTAGTTAATAGCAAGCTACAGTGACAAAAAGCAAGCAACAGTCCATAGGAAATTCCCAGAAAATGAAGCATACTAGTAGTGCTTGATGTTTATGGTGTCCTTTGTTCTTGTTCTTGTTCTTGTTGTGGCTCTTGTTGTTCTGAATTTTCGCTTACTAAACTAGTATATATTTACATAGGGTAAGACTCAGGCCCATTGAGTTACTTCACCACTTAAGGGGGAAGATGACAGGGAGAGTCGGGCATGTCTATGAAGGTCGATATGTCGAATGTATACGATCAAATGGAATGAAGTTATGTTTTGGGTATGTTGAGTCAGTTGGGCTTTAATAATCAATGGATTACCTTGGTTAATTATTGTATATCGTCGGTCAAATTTTCAGTGGTGACTAGCAGTCGGGAAATTCAGGTTGATCAACCTTCTTGGGGCCTCATGCAAGGGATCCTCTTTCACCCAATCTCTTTATTATTTGTGCTAAGGGTCTCTCAAATTTTCTTCATGTTATGGAAAGACAAAATTTGTTTTGGAGTTGTTCGGTTTTTGAGACCTAGTGTCTCTCATCTCCTATTTGCCGACGATTGTTATATATTCTATGGGGCATCTAAGGAGGTAGCCAGGAACATTAAGCAAGCTTTCGCGATTTATTATGAAGCATTGGGACAAATGCTAAATCTGGACAAGTCAACTATTCAGCTCAGTCCTAATACGACTGATAGTGTGAAGAACCAGATTTTGAGAATGCTGCGTTTTCGAGAGGAGGGGGACCCGTTAATATATTTTGGGCTTCCAAATATGATTGGTCCGAATAGGCGTCACGAGTTTTCGTATTTATTGAAGTGAATTCAGGCGAGAATTGGAAAGTGGAATGGGAGGATGTTTTCTAAAGCAGGACATGAAGTGCTTATAAAGGTGATTTTTACAGGTCATTCCTATTTATTCATTGAATGTGTTATGTATCCCATATGAGATTCTGACCGATGTTAAACGCCTCCTTGCTTGTTGTTGGTGGCCAGGTCGGCAGAAAGTAAGGGTACAATACAGAGGAAATGGGACACTCTTTGTTCGCATAAAGAGTCTAAATGATTGAAGTTCTAGAGGCTATGGGAGTTCAATCTAGCGTTACTAGGAAAACAAGGTAGGAGATTCATTACTCATCCAGATTCGCTTGCCTCTCAAGTTTTAAAAGCTGCACACTTTCCTTGAGACTCGTTTCTCAACGCTCAATTGGGTCCAATCCGAGCTTTATATGGAGAAGCTTGCTTATAGTCCAGGAGCATCGTAGGAGAGGATGTTAAGTTTAAAAACAACTTGTGGAGTCCCCAAACGGAGCAAAAATGTCTCTTCCGTACGTGTTGGAATTTTGGTTGGCAAGCACATGCCTAAAATGGGCCGATAGATGGGCCTGTTTGAAACCATATTGTTGGATCGGAGACACAGGCCTTTTAAATGGGCTTGGTGCTTTTGCGGGTGCGATGTGTCCTTCTATTACTGCGATTACATTTACACGAGAAGGGTAATGATATCAGTTAGGGGTGGCCACGGTCCGGTTATCCGACCCAAGCCTCGGGTCGGTCCTTGGACCGACTTCATTGGGTCTACAATCTTAAGACCCAAGACCGAGTCCGACTATAGCCTGTTTTATTGGGTCGGTCTTACTTTTATGTCGGTCCGGTTATCGGTTTATTCGAGCAGACCAAAAGCTATGAGCCTCCCAATTTTGAGCCCAAGTTTATCTCTTAATTCTTGATTTCAGTCAATTTTTCATCAAATTGTAAATAAAAAAATTGTTGGTTCTGTGTTGATAATTACTTTTATACCTCATTTTCAGACAAAATGTATAAAATCTATCGTAATCAAGGACCCAAAAGCAAGGCATACAATATTCAAATAAGTGAATAACAATAAAAATTACAAGTTCATCTAATGTGAAATGATCAAAGCTATCAAAATCATGAAAATGAATCGCGCTGTTACAAATTCATTTTTTAGAATTTCAATTTATTCTTCAACGTGGAACTTCATGTTCTTATCTTCGTCATCAAATGTGAGTGTAAGGCACCTATAACCAATAAGAATAAAGTTCGTTAATAAAATCTTATTCACTCAAAGGAACAATCAAGTATCAAGAACAATTAAGAAACAACAAATAATGAAAAAAGCAGGTGATTACTAATCAATAATAACAAGTTCAAACAACATCCTCATACCAATTAACATAAAAAAAAA
>JAYMTP010001741.1:0-22446 GCA_036897365.1 Geranium brycei
ATATCGAACTAGGGGGTCTTGATTTTCTTAAGCTTCAATACGTCTTCGTGGTGTCCCATTATTGTATTTGGAGGTACAGATGACACGAGACTCTTGATCTAGGACGAGGATTGGAGGGGATCGATTTGTTTCGCGGATCTATTTGGAGTGTTGTGCTAGTGGCTTGCTCTAACTGTTTTTGGGGTAGTTCTTGTAACAGATTT
The DNA here is from genome assembly GCA_036897365.1 of Geranium brycei. NCBI lineage: Eukaryota > Viridiplantae > Streptophyta > Magnoliopsida > Geraniales > Geraniaceae > Geranium > Geranium brycei. Next base: position 204 of record JAYMTP010001741.1, read on the forward strand.
GCGGGGAGTCTCAACCCATTTGAGGTGGAGGTCGCGAGTTTGTAAGAGGCATTTTGTTGCACTATTTTTTCTTTTGCTCGTCGTTTTCGGGGTGGTTCTTGTAACTGATTTGCGGAGAATCTCAACCCATACGAAGTGGAGGCCGCAAGTTTGCAAAAAGCATTTCGATGCGCTATCATTTACTTTGCTCGTTGTTCTTGTAATTCCATGGCTTATGTATTAGCCAGATAGATATGCTTTAACTAATAGTAGTTGGGATCACAGTGCGGGTCTATCTCACCATTTGGTGGGTTAGCTGTCCGGAATAATATCGGGTTAGTTGCTTAATAATTTAATAATAAATCGCGTTTTTTCCCTAAAAAAGATGTTATCTTCTAGGGGTGACACTTTTTACCCAAAACCGAAACCGAATCGGGATCTAAATCGGATCCGAACGGAAGAACTGAGAACCATGGGTATCGGATAGGATTTGGGTCTAAAAATTGAGAACCGGATCAATTCGGTTCAATTCCGGATCTGAGAGTGCAGAACCGCTAATTAACCGGTTCTAGGAGTTTTAATTAGTATTTTTTGTACTTCGATTCAAAATTTTTGTCTACAAAAGAGTTTAATTGCGCATAATTTTCACCATAAATTGAACAATGAATATCACATTAATTGGGTCTAATTGGGCAAAGCTATAGAGCTAGACCAGAGAACCGGACCCTTAATTTCACAATTAATCATCCAATTGGGTCTAATTGGGTATAACCGGGAACTGGACCGTAGAATCGCGCCCAGATTCGGACCGATACCCACTTATTGGGTCCGAATTTAGGTCTCTAATATGGAGAACCAATTAATTCGATTCGGTCCAGTTCTAGTCGGTTCGGTTCGGTTTTAGAACCATGCCCAACCATATTATCTTCTGTTTTTATATATAAATATTTCAAAGGAATTATAATTCTAAGAATCTAAAAAATATCATCTTCCCTTTCATGTCTAAATATTAAAAAAAAAACACGTTTTTCAAATTCTTTTTTTTTTTTTTTGTTTAAGTTGTCCAATTTTCCAAATGAACTACGATATAACAACCATCTTAAATAAATCATGTGTTTGTAACAATTCGTAATTTTTGTTTTTCAAATTATACTGACCATATATATATGAATTGAAGTTATAATTTCATTTCGTTCCAACTGATATATTCTATTTATATGCGTAATTTTCCTCGCTTGTTCTTACATTTTTTCGTAATATGTTTTGCGATGAAAAAATGACTCAATCTATATTCCTAATCAGAATGCGGATAAATTTATTCGGCATGGTTACTATGGTGGTGCACAGTGTGTACTCCGGCCCAACACCATTCCTTCTATAGTAAAACTTAGAACAAATAGAATAGCTCATGAGATTGACTGAATGAAATTCAGTTGGTTGAATGGATAGATCCGACATCAATCACTATAATTGAATCTTTATCTTTGGTAAATCATTTTCTTCTCTTTTGAGATTCTCCTAGCCCTATTTTCGACTTATTACTAGGCATCCATCCAATCAGTGTTATGAAATTCGTCGAGTTTCGGCCAAATTTCGGTCGAAATCCGGGATTTTAGGCTCAACTGAGTCGAGTTTGCCAAAAAACGGCCAGAAATAGGTCAAACCTGTCCAGATCGGTTTAGTCAGGTCCAGTCCAGTCCAATTCCGGTCTGACCGGTCTAATTCCGATCCATTTTTTGAAAAAAAATCAGAGCCTCTCTTCCTCAATAATTTCAAATTCAATTAATGCTAGTTGCTAGATTTTACTATAGAATCAACCGGAGCATTTTGGTTCGGTAAATAAATATTAAATGTTAAAACCTTTTGGGTCGGTATATATTCAATCAATCAGAGCCACTTCTTTAATTTTTTTTATTGATAATAATTGAAGACATCCTAGAAGTATAATGATGACTCTACACTGTTGTTCGGTTGCTATAATTATTCGGTTGCTATAATTATAATGGCAGCTCTAACTGTTGCGCGATTGCAAAAAAAAAAAGAGATAGGCAAGAGAAGAACGAGAGGTTGAAGAAAAAAACATCAATGTAATTTCACCAATTTTAATTTTTTATAATTAAATTGAACCGGTTCAATTTTGAAACAAAATTGAATTTATTTCATCCAATTCAATTCTGATTCTTTAATCCAGAAATATTTTAGATATTTTATGCATTTTATAAGTAGGTTGTCAGAAACAAATTGTCTGGGATATTTTAGGCATTATGTGAATAGGTTGTCAAAAAAAAATGGTAAAAGTAGGGAGACGAAAGAAGTTGTCAAAAAAAAATTGTAAAAGTACTAAAAAGAAAAAAAATTAATTATGGTATAAAGGTATCAATTTTGTGATAGTTAAGTATAAGAGAGTGTGATTATCCCTTTATAAAGCTAAAGCTAAGAAACAAATTAAAATATTCAACTAGAACAAACCATGGGAGTAGTAAATTTCATACAACTAAGTGCAGTGCTATACATATACTACTACTGAATGTAAGATTGGCCAGTGATGTCGATGTCACGGTCGCCGGAGGAAGGAGGCGGCTTGTGCTTGGGCTGCATGGTGGGCTCCGCCGGCCCATCCGCACTCTGTGTCTCGCTTGCCGGTGGCTTATTACGGACCTTCCCCTCCTCGGTGCCGTACATTCCGCCGCCATATGCACCGTGAGTCACCGGCTCCATCGGTGATATGCTCTGACCCTGCGCCTGCGCCATTCCCTCCGCTTCCTTCTCCTCTCTCTTCTTCTCATCCATAGTCACTGTCTAGTTGATGCCTCTCTCTCTTGTACAACCTTTATAAGTGCAGTGCTATTGACACGTGTTCCGTGCGGCCACGTGGCGAACGAGTGGAGCGCCACTTACTGCACGTGTCATCGTGTTCGTATTGATTACTTCTTATCACTTGGTTGGGCCGATCATTCTTGGTATGGGCCCAGATATACCAATGTCCACTCTAGCAATACGGGCTTTTCCATCTACATTTTCAGTAACAAAAGGGCAAAATAATGGAAATGATAAAACATGCATGACTTTTCTTGGAACACCATTATATTTATGTAACATTCATTATTAATTTGATTGATTAATTTTTTGACATATTTATGATTCGTTGATTGAGCATACATGATGAAAAATATTTTTTTATGAATGTTGGAACTGAAAATATAAGTAGAACTGTGGTACTCACATACAAATCCAATCCTATAACTAGAACTCCTCGCGAAGAAAAATCTAACTCGTATAATGAATAAAATAAGTGACCAGAACTGAAATGCAGCCTGATTAATCTAAGAACTTTTAAAATATTTGAAACCTTAATGAAGTTGACTTTAACATGTATACAAATACTTTCCAAGATTTCATGAACTCCACAAAATCCTCCCCCTGACTTACAAACTGGACACAATCACAAATTTTCAATCTGTGGTTCCCAACAATGATCGGAATGTTTCGAGTTTCGCAAGATAAACAGCGTGGCATATTCCTATAGTCACAACCCACACGCGTTAATGGTATTAAATAAACTCCAGCACACTTGGGCATTATTAACTAAGGATCATTAGTATATATAATAATGCAAACACAGTGATGCGCTGTTTTTGATAGCGGAGACGCAGACAATATGAGATTGACCGCAACACAGCCCCATGTTCTGTTATTCATTCAGTTAGGTATAAAACAACGTAGCAGAGTCTAAATATCGATCCCATCAGGAATGACAATATTCCTCGCCCCCGACCAGAATCTCCGAACCCAGACAGGAACGGAGAGGGGATGTGATGAGGTATCCATCCCCGCACCGCTTCAATATATTAAAAATTATATTTTTAATTAAAAAATATATGTTTAATGAATATATATTAAAATGCATATTTAATGAAAATAATATATTTAAATAATACTTTTTTATTAAAATAATTTTCTTATAATACTGAAATAATAATATTTTAAAGTATTTTCTAATAAAATAATATTTTTAATACAAATTTCATAAAAGAATAAACATATGTTAATGTTATTTTAAGTTATAAACGTAAAATGGAGAATTTCCGCTCCATTTCCTACTGAACAAAATGAAATTGTCAAATCCACCCTAAAGAGCCTCATTTCCATCTCTAGATCCCACGGGTTATTATGTAACAGAACACCACATGGTGATTTAAACAAGCTAGTGTGGTGGCTTAGCTGTCCACGCTGGCCCTCTGCAAACTGTTCCGCGTTCTCTTAGCTCCATGAGGATACGCACTTTATTCTTTTAATTAATTTTGGGTTTAGTATTATATTTAAAGTATTAAATCAAATTAAATTTTGGCGTCCAGTTCTTTGAGGATTGTAAGCATGCATACGCGGAAGATAAGAATTGGAAGTTGAAGCAATTATTTGGAGGTTAACATGAGGCCACTTGTGTATAAAGTGAAGGATTTTATTTTAGTACAAACAAAACAAGGTTTGGTTGATGATTGTTTTGTTAAACCTCGTGATGTTACAATACTTTATAAGATTCTTTTTATTTTCATTGCTTTGTGTACCCTCATTATGTGTTAATCAATAAAATTTTAAGTGTAAGACAAATTTATTTTACAAATGTAAATCTAATTAAGAAAGATGATTACACATGAACTCAAACTAGATATAAATGATAAGATGAATAAATATTGGTAAAAGTGTTGAAATATAAAAAGCTCATGCTTACAAGAGTGTGAAAGGAAAATAAGTCTCACGTACCTGGAGAAGCTAAGTTGGTTCCATGTAAAAAAAAATTGAAATAAAAGTGATGTGTATAATAATTGAACAAACTCAAGTAATAAGATTGACATTTTATTTGTGAAACCCAACTAAATATACAGTTATTTTTACAAAAATAAATGTGAAAATATCATCTACCTCCTTATTAAGTATACTCGATTTTCAAGTTCCGCTAAGTTTAGATACCTCTCCTTAAGTTTCAAAATTTTTACTTTACTCCTATTCATTGACTTTTCGAAAACAAAAAAAGACCTACGTATTAAAAATATAAAATAAATAAAATTATTTTTTATAAAATCAAATATCAAAAAATTATTTGTATTAAATTTTCATAAAAACTTTGTTTCATAAAATCGTTAAAAAATATTTTCTACTTTATTTTTTGAAATAAAATTTAGAAAAAAAATTCAAATTTATTTTAAATAAAAAGTATTTTTGTCATTTTTAAAAGGGTAAAAAAAAAATTTTAAAAAGTTAACAGAGAATGATAAAAGGTTCAATTTTTCAAACGAGGACATGTTTTGAACTAAGGAGAGTTAAAGTGAAAGGTATACATTATTTGTCATTTTTTCAAAATAAATAAGTGAATAGAACTTTATTATTATTTGTTATATTTTACCAAATAATTATGAAGAAATTAATGGAGTAAAAAAGTGAAGGGTAAGCCTCCGGTGGCCCGACAATACGTAAGAGATCCAGCGTGTGAACCCCACGTGTTGTTCCGTTTAGCGCCACGTGTACAGTTTTTAATTAGCCGCGTGAATAGGTGACAGGTGTAGTTATTGGTGGATCCAGTTCCCTCGTGCGCGCGCGTGTTCCTTCCTTCCCTCCTTTATATACCCATTCCCATTTCTCCCCAATTTTCTCACTCCCCAAACACACAAAAGTCAGAAAATAAAAATGGTGAACATGTTCAAGCGCTCCCTCTCATTCCCCAACAAGATCCCAAGCCGCGGCGCTCCACCTAAGCCGCCTATGTCGCACCACAGCCGATCCATCTCCCTCCCCTGCCGGTCCCACCCCTTGATCTCCCAGCTCAGGGACGAGGTCACCGAGCTCAAGGCGGCCTGGTCCGTGGCCCAGCCCAAGAGCCGCACCCTGGCCTGGCTCTGCGACGGCCTGGCCCGGCTCTGGCAGGTCCACGACTCTCTCGACGACCTCCTCCAGCTCCCCCAAACCCAGGAATCGCTCCGCCGCCAGACCCGCTACGTCGAGAAGGTTCTAGAAGACTTCCTCCGCTTCGTGGACGCCTTCGGAATCTTCCAGACCTCGCTCATGGGCCTCAGAGAGGACCACTCGGCGGCTCAGGTGGCTATACGGAGGAGGGACGACTCAAAGCTGGCCTTGTACGTGAAAGCGCGTAGGAATTTTGCCAAGGAGATTGAGAAGCTCGTGCCCAGTATTGGGCGGGGGCGAGACCCGACTCCGGTTCTGGTCGGAGACGACGAGGTGGTCTCTGTTATAGATGAAGTTATCGAGGCAACGAAAGCGGTGTCGTGTGCGGTGTTCAGTGGGATCTCTGCGTCGACGTATGCAAGGAAGAGATCATCGGGATGGGAGATTGAGGAGTTGAGGCAAGTTGGAGTGGAGAGGTTGAGGGGAATGAGGAACAAGGGAGAGGAAGAGGTGAGGATGGTTTCGATGAGGATGAGAGATTTGGAGAACTGCATTGTTGGGCTTGAATGTGGAACCCAGAGGGTGTTTAGGGGATTCATCACTGCAAGGGTCTCCCTCCTCAATTCTCTAACACACTAAAATTATAACTTGTAATTTTCATTCTTTTAAATGAATTTTCTTATATCTTGTCATGAAAACAATATGCTAAACTTTATTTGGTTGCTTTGGACACAGATTAAACTATATATGTACAGTTGATTAAAAACTTCATAGTGTATATGAATTTGAGTGACTGAGATTCTAGGGTACGAGTCTTTAACTTTTATTTTGTCATATTACTAATTCGCACGTAAGCCTATATTTATTTTAGATAAAACTCTCAACGTCCACTTATTTATAATGTATTAGTATGTCTTTGCCACATTACACATTTAGATGCCATTCTCTCCTTCAATAGCAGCATAATACCCCTACAAAAACATGGACATGTGCTACTACATAGGAATGAGATTCAATCTAAATTGATTGGTGCAGTCTTATTAAATTACATAACAAATGAATTGACAAAAGCAGATGTTAGCACCACAAATTAAAGGGAAGACTATATATTGTGGGTAGTGGCGAAAATTGGCATGGATTAAATCTGAGAGTTTTCATTAAAAAAATTCTAACATGCGTACCATTGGAAATGAAAAATGCTCCCACTCTAGAAATATTTCCAAACATGAAGAGAAAAGAGTGGAATAGTGATGATGTACTAATAATGAAACTCTAGTTATCACTGTCGTTTAGTAGTTAATCACGAGCCTTGTCACGTGACCAGATGGTAAACAAGTCCGAGCAAAAACACCAAACACAGGATGGAACGCAGTTGGTGGCACATGACTTGTTGGATAGGAGAGAATCACATACATGTGTTAGGCATAATTATTTTATTTCTTAGGTTTGTATTCAAGTGAAAATGAGTATGTTAGACGAGAATATGCGAATAAAGCATGACCACTAGATCGAACAATCGACGGTAGGGCCGTCTCAAGGATTATTGAGGCCTAAAGCAAAAAATTTAATTGGGCCTTTTATTAATAAAAATGAAGACAATACTTCGATAATTTCATTAACTATATAAATGTTACACTTAAAAGGGGACATAATAACCTTGCACATTTAATCTAAGTACACAGTATGAAAAACGACAATACATAAATTAGAAATGCAAATGAAGTTTCCACTTTCAGCGGCAAATCTTGCTTGTATGGTTGTATGTAGATAACTTCACAGCTTCTTCGTAAACCTGAAAATTTGAAACACAATCATCAAAGGCTTAAATAAAATTTATCCCCATGGCCTTCATAGAAGCAAAATCTTTGATTAGTGTTTCATGATCACTTTCCTTCAACATGTCATTTTCAATGGATAACATGTTCAATCCATTCAATTTTTGTTGCGACATTGTTGATCTTAAGTAATTCTTTATTAATTTGAGTTTTGAAAAACTCCTCTCCGCAGATGCAACAGTTACCGAAATAGTCAACATTACCCTGCATGCAATATATGCATTTGGAAAAGAGTTAAGTTTTCTGATGTAATTAAGTATATCAATTGAAGTATTATTTTCAACTGACATACATTCTCTCAAAACTCTTAATGAACAAATCCGAGTCATCAATATCAGAACAATCATTGTGTTGTAAAACTTTTTCAAGATTGAGACACATTGCTTTTAAACAATTTTCATCCAGAGATTTTAGCTTTTGAAAAGTAAATAAGAACCCAAAATTATTTTCATAAATTTTGAATTGATCAAATCGACTTTTAAGGGATTAAATTGCATGATCTGCTATGTATAGAATATAATCAGTTCTAAACGATTCTTGAGGGGATTTCAAAGTTTCATTCTTAGCATTTTCATCGAATCGTTTATTTCTACGAACGATCCGTTTCTCACGAAAGCTGACATCCACATTCATTTGAAGAACAATTTCTGTAGTAGATATCATGACATTTTCAAACCCCCTTTCCCTGTATGATTCAAAAAAATGAATACGGTCTTTCAGTTGTTCTATAGCTTCATCAATGCACATATCTTTCGATTGTAAATTCTTGCTAACCAAGTTATCATACCAAATATTCATTCCCAACAGATTCTCAAAATTCCTAAGCTCATATGTTGCTAAACATTCTGCCTCACTTTTAACTTTGCGATCATCAGATAATGTCAACAACGTGTCTCTTAATTGAGGAGCTTGAACTCTTACCGCTTTAACGCTTTCAATGCGTCTTTCCCAACGTGTTTGAGACAAAGACTTAAGAGTGAGATTTGAGATATGATTTTTCATCTCTTTGTAGACGATGAAAATAGCGCGTATATGCGTTGCAACACCCCAAAAAATGAAGTAGTTTTAACACAAGAATTAGCCATGTCACATATAACTAGATTTAGACTATGACAACCATAAGGAGTGTAAAATGCTCGAGGATTAATATCTAAAAATCTCTTTTGCGCTCCTTGATGTTTTCCTTTCATATTTGACCCATTGTCATATCCTTGTCCTCCTAAGTCATCAAAATCCAATTCAATATGTTTCAGTTCCTCAATAACAGTATCATAAAGCCCCTTACCAGTTGTATCATCTACTTTCAAAAACCCTAAAAAGTACTCCATTACTTTAGGAGGAGTTGGTGAAAGATCCAAACATCTCACTACAATGGTCATTTGTTCTTTATGGCTTACATCAGGTGTGCAATCAAGTATAATTGAAAAATATTTTGTATCCTTGACTACTTGCACAACCTTTTTCTTAATGTCACTTGCTAATAAATTTATCAGCTCATTTTGAATATTATGCCCAAGGTAATGATTATGAATATCATTATCCTTTATTCGACGAATATGTTCTTGCATTATAGGATCAAACTCTACTATCATCTCAACTAAACTTAGAAAGTTACCATTATTCTCTTCATAAATTTTCTCATTTGTTCCACGAAAATCTAAATTATTTTTTCCAAGAGTTTTGACAATAGCAATGATCTTTACAAGAACATTCTTCCAATGCACCTTATCTTTGTTTATTCGAGCTTGAATATGCTTATCAATTGTTTTATTTTTATTGAGTCTAAACTCCAAATCTATCCAAACATTCATATTGACAATATGCTCATTACTTACCTCGTGTTTCTTCAGTTTGGAATGAAGATTTCTCCAATCATTAGTGTCTTCATGTGCCAACTTACTAAGAGATAGGGTATTATCAAATAATCTGCAACAAAAGCAAAATACTTTATTCAAATCCTTAGAGTACACTAACCATTTTCTTTCATACTTTTCCTCATTTGGCAACTTTTGAATATAACAGGAAGGGGAAAACGTCTAGAATTTTCATCTTTCGAAAAATCTATATCACATATTTTGACAGGACCTTTTTCCGCTAACAAGTCTCTCAAAGAATTGTTCATATTTGACCATTGACTAGGATCATAAATATTATTAGGTATCGAATCCTCAATGGAATTAACAAGAACATTATGAACAATTTGATCACCTAATACTTCTTGATCCAAGGAACAATCGTCAATATTGTCTACTCTATCTTTCTTTGAAGTTGTTATAAACTTGTCCAAAGCTCCTTTTTGTGTAACTATCAAAGCTTCAAATTTTTTTTCTTTTTTCCAGTTTAGTGTAACCGGATTCATGCTTCTTACTCGACATTGATACTTAACTATCTAAATAAACAACATAAGATAGTTTCAAACGGTACGATGAAGAGATAGAATGATAGAACCTGAGAAATTAGCAAATATTACTTAAGCATGAGATCCCCAACAATTGATTTGTACATAAAAATAAAAGCACAAAGAAAATAAAATATTAGAAGTCAATTAAAATATTAGTAATAGAGTGGTCACTATTGTATTAGAATTAAAATCTAATATGATATTAGTAAAAAAATCAGAAAATAACATCAAGAAAAACATTGCAGAAATTAATAAAAAATTGAAGAAGAAAGTATCAAAAAGTTTTCTGCATAAACAAAATAATTTTTTCACAGAAACGAAATTCAATAACAAATATTAATTAAGTATATAATTACAGTTCATATAAAAGAAAGTTCATAAGAACAAGAAAATTATTATATAAAATAAAATTCATATTAACAAAAATGAGATTATAAAGAAAAATTGTAAAACCTAACATTAAACTACTTACAGAAACAAAAATTTAGCAACCATAAAAATTGAAAAAATAAAGTTTATACAGAACTTAACGTATAATTTTTAAGAACAAGAAAATCATAATCATAAATTTTCTATGGATACAAAATAAAATTTGCAGAATAGTTTTTTTTACAGAAACATAAATTCAATAACCATAACAAATTAAAAGGATTAAACTTTTTACAGAACTTGAAATATATTTTTTTAAGAACAAGAAAATCAAAATAATAAATTTTCTGTAAAAACAAAATAAATTTTGCAGAATAATTTTTTTAGAGGTGCATAAATTCAGGAACAAACATTAGTACATTACTTAAACATATAATTATAATTCATATCAAATAAATTACCTAAGAACAAGAAAATCATAATATAACAATAAAAAAATTACAGAAACATAATGAAATTTATTCATGCAATTGGAGTACAAGACAATCAGAGATTCATGCTATCAAATTAACGGAATATATTTGATTTGTAGTCGTTGATTCGATTCAAAGCTTGCAGATTCGATGCAACCCAATAGCATATTTGATTCTTACTCTTGAATTTAAGAGGATTTAGACACGAATTAGAGCTTGAACATCTTAAACCCGGATTCTTCAATTTATAGATATATAAATTTCTTACCGTTTGAATGAGTAAATCGAGACGTCTCCGGCAATTCATTGTTCAAACAATGGAAGCACAATAATTGAAAACAAAAGAAAAAGAAAAAGTAAAGATTTGGAAGTGCAAACGACAGAATCGGGAACTGCTTAGGAATAGAGAACGAATAGGGAATAGATTTTTTTCGTAAAAATAGATAATGATTTAGTGACGCAGATTCATTAGAGTTGAAGAATGAGAATTTATTTGAGGCCTTTTTCTAAATAAAAATGGGCCTAATTTCACTTATGCAAGGGCCTTTTTTGTGGGCCTAAAGCGGCTGCTTTAGCAGCCTTGCTAACGGGTCAGGCATGATCGACGGTCAGATTGACATGTGGAATGAGAAAAAAAATGGTGGCATTTTTTTATAAATATCTCAAGTCAGCGATTCGAAAGCGTCATTTTGTTTTATGCAGAGGGCGAAAAAGTAATTACACCATATCCATGAGATCGCCCTCTTCAATGTTGATAGTTGTGAGCGAAATCCCTAATTTGAAAGTCGATCCCTAAATTGGCGCTGATTTAAATGCATCCGATCACTTCCATTCTTATCAGTGATATTTTCCTTAGTTATCAAAGATATCCCATGATTCTTTCACCCAAAGTCAATCCTAGGAAATCAGTTGGACTCTTCACCGCTATATATTTCATCGATCCCTTCATAGCTCATTCATTCTGGAGCCTTTCATTGAAAAATATAGTTTCAAAGTACTCAGCATGTCGTCCACCGAAAGTCGTAGCTCAGGCAAGAAGCGCAAATCCCAGAGGATAATCTCTAAGTCGAACAAGAGGTACGTAATTTCCTCGTTATAGATACATGCATTAGCCCACATGATCATATATATTTTCTTTATGATGCATCATTGTTTGTTTGTGATGTGTACCAGAATTGCTACACTTTATCAATTCTGTGTACGTTAGTTTGGAATATAGGTAATTAATTATCTGGGCATCACATGTTTTTCAAATAAACTAGCAATAGTCATGATGTCATCTATATCAATTGAGCAAAAAAAATCTTAGTGACTAATGGTAAATCTCATTTTCATAGACAACTTATAGTTTATTTTCGTACACAGTGATATCAGGAAACAAGTCATATTGATTCGAACACAGTAATTATTTAAATTTTTTTATTGAAAGTTGTTAACAACATCAATAGTTGACTAAAATTTTTCAATGCCCGACACAACATTGTTACGTTTATTTATTTGCAAAACACTTTTATCGTGATACAAGTTAGATCTAATTAACGTTTGAATATGTCGAAAATGTCGATTGAACATGAATTACCCCATCGACAGTGATATGAAATCGAGTAACGTGTGTATGCTATTTTTCATCGTGTCTCATCATGAAACTTGTTCATTTTCATTGTGCTTCATTTCACGTGTGTCATCCAGTTTTCATCGATTGTTTGCATGAAACTGTCTCATTTTCATTGTTCATCATTCGATGAAATTAAGTATGATGAAATCAATTGGATCACATAGTTTCACTTATGCTGGTTCATTTTCATCGGACTGTATGATGAGTTTATTTTTCATGGTATGAAGATTTAAGTACCATGAGTCACTCTATTGGCATTCAAATTTATAAAGTGATTTCCTAGGTGTAGATATCGCTGGAACAAAAGTGAACAACTCAACTGGAGACTCTGACAGCGATGATTTTGTTCCGCTTCGTACACTAATGAAGAGGAGGACGAGGAACGTCACACCAAGAAACAAGATGAAGCCGATCAAGGCACATAATGTTTCCCAAGTTGTGCCTGAAGGTGATCCAAAAACCGACCATGGAACTGATTGTCATATGATGGATCATGAGCCGTCCACGCAAAATAGGGTGCTCAAGGAAAAGGTACTGAAAGAGGCATCACCCGCTTGGGAACAAGTTCTTTTACAAGATAATATTAATGTTGTTGGTGGGAACAATCCCCTTTACCCTGAACTTGCATTAGCAGTCGTGGTGGAAGAAGTTGTTGTTAACTATCCCAGACTTGACACATGCCATCACCGATGGCACTCTACCTTACTATCAGGGCCATGAATGAGACACAATGTAATGACATTACCGAGATGGGATTTGGTTCCATTCTTCGCTTTGCTGTAAGTCGAGTCCCTTCAATATTTGGGTTCTGGTTGGTTGAGAACTTTGAAACTACATGCATGTCTATATTGTTGGATGGTGGTTGTTGCCTTCGCATCATAGAGGACGATGTTGAATGCACTCTTGGTATTCCCCGTGCCCCTACATGTATTAAGACAATTCTACATAGGGATCCATCCAATGCCCTCACCAAATTGAGGGAGCAGTTCAATAGGAGTAATAGTCGTATTCTCATTTCAGAGGTTGTCCAGAAAATGTCTGAACAACTAAATGGCGGGGTACTGTTCATGCAACGTTTCCTAGTGCTTTTCTCGACCATCATGATAGACTATGTTACCAGCCATTATGCTAACCAGAAATATTTTGGTGCAATAGAGGAAACATGGCGTGTACCTGAATTCAGTTGGTGTGCCCCTATTATGCATAGTCTCGTGAACTCGAAGAGGCATTGGATGTCCCAACGAAACAAGGACAAATGTCGGTATTACGGGCTACTAACTTTTATGATGGTTAGTGTTTTAATTTATCAATCTTACGTGGATAAGTGTACTATTTGTGAAGTCAATGTACTTATTTTAATGTTATCAACTTGATCATGTCAGCTATTCTACCTTGATCGTGTTGAGTTCGAGGGGAATATGGTTCCGCGAGTGTTACCTACTTTAGTTGGCTGGGACGACGATAATATAAAAGAGCGTGTCACTAGGGAGGTGACAGTTAGAGCCTACGACAAAGGGTACATGATTGAAGAGAGAGAGTTGAGGGACCTGCGATGACGAATGATGGCATCCCGGAAGCAAGCGATTCAATTGTCACAAACGACTCACCCGGGAAGGTGAAAATTAGAACTTTGGGTATAATTTGAATAATTAAATTGTTGGGAACATTCTTATTTACTAGTTCTATTAAGCAGGTTGTAATGGGGAAGATTGCAAGCTTGAAGTTTGATTTATGCAACAAGTTCAATGAACTTAGGATTTTGTTGTCACACGCAGAAGGTGTGCTTGGTGGAGCACAACAACTTGAAGAACATTCTAGGGCTGAACTTGAGGCCGTGAAGGTCAACGTGGATGAAATTGAACCGTTCTGGTCAGACCCCTCTTTCATGGCTGCATGTGACACAGCTGCAGAAATGATGAAGGCTCGACAGACTGACGGTGAATTACCCTCACCCATTACACTAGGTCTGAATGTGACAGCACAGATTGAGACTCAATGTGATCAACATTTGGGAACACCGCAATTGTGTCGTGTGGGAAGTTTTACATAGAAACACTCAATATTCAGCATACGTCACGGGATGAAGAAGACGAGTCCGAGTATGGAATTACTGAAGAAGATGTAGAGGATCGTCAGAATGCCCCTCGTAGGAAGCGGACGTTGCCACCCATTCTCCTATCGCCATTCACGGAGAGACACACTAGTTTTAGCTCAGAACACAAGACATACGAATTAAGGTTTTATCGCTGGTTCATGGGCAACAACGCATATCGATCCAAGTAAGCTATTCATAATTATATCTATAATAATTAGTTTCAAATATAGTTCACAATCGAATTTTTCTTCATCGCCAGCTCCATAGTTTTCAAGGAGATGGTGGCCAACACACCCATGTATTTGACTGATGTTCAGACCCTAAGGTCTGAAGAGCTCGTCGATTGTAGCGTGGTCGACACTTGGGGTAGGTTTCTTACTGATATGGAGGCGTTGAAGAGCCCTCAGTCCCCCTCTCGATGTTTCATAAGCACCTATGGACCGGTAAGTTGATTTATAAAATTAGTAAACATGTTTTTGGTTGGAATCTCACAAATATATTTTTGTCATGCAACAGAATCAACTAATGTAAGGAGCTGGTTTCACAAAAGCAATGGCGCAAGCAGTGAGGGACCAGATAAAGTTTGAGGTTGAGAAGCTGTCAATACCATTGTACAAACACGACATGGTATGTTTTTGAAACGTTAGAATGATTTTTCTCATGAATTACTGTTATTACAGTATATCAGTGTATTTTGTAGATTTTTGTGTCTGTGTACAAGGATGAACACTATTTTGTGGTGTGTATTGACACGAAGCAGCAGATTGTTGAAAAAATTGATAACTTCCTCTCCAAGGTACCCGATGAGACACGATACGAGAGGCTACCACACTAAATTGTAAGTTATTAGTGTGCAAATCTGTTCAGCCTCTTTGTGCACTGTGAAACTGTATATGCATATCACCACTTGTGCTTAACTAGTTCTTGTTATATCTACAGAGGATGTGCGTGTGTTCTCAATAGCTGAACAGGACATTCAACTTGCCTGGACTCTAAAAACTGTTGAGATATTCAAGCTCAGGTTGCCATAGGCTTCTTCGAAGAATCATGTTGGCTGCGTCATATTAACTATGTGACACATAGAGAACTACATGGGTCGTGGCTATTGGAAGGCTGAGCTGAAGAAGGGTTCAATGAGTGATTTGTTTTCGTTGTCAATTACCAATTTTCGCTGAATTGTTATAAGAGTTAATTTGATTGTTCGTTTTATTATAATCACATGTATCTCAGATGTATAAGTTTCGCGTGAGATTTTTGTTCAAGTTACTCTCTTGGAAGAAGAATATTTATTGGGGCGAGCTGAATGCTAGGGTCGTTCGCTTCTATAAGGCACATGGCATTGATTTCAAAGTCAAGAACGAGCACCGTGGTAGACAACACCCACTGAAGCTTCACTATTCAAGACTTTTATAACTATTTCCCCTTATTACTATGGTTGAAACTATTTTTTTTCACTTATGTGTGGGCTTTATATACGCTCATGAACTTATGAATTATGGATATAATAAAATAATTTCCTCGTTATGGTGATTACCTACTGGCTTGATGGTTGATGACATTTTTCATATGATATTTTCATCAAATACTAATTTCTATGCATTATTTATTTGATTTGTTATATTCACTATCACAGTTTTGAAGGCTTCATCTCATTTATGTGAGTTATAATCTCATTTCATGATCATATTTACATGAAAATGTGTTTTCATTTTCACGAGTGTTCTCCCAGTTCATGATCAAATTTACATGAAATAGTGTTCTCATTTCACGAGTGTTCTCCATGAAAATGGTTCATCCATGATTGCATCTTTTATCTTATAGTAGATTGGTCTTGTGAAAATGTTCCATGCAACATCGTCTAGTATGTTGAACGGTTGTTTGCCGGTGTCGCCGAAGCTGTGTAAGCAGTTACCAGTTTACGATGAATACTTCGCTGGTTTTTAACTACAGAGTTGAACCTCCACATGAACTGCACCAGGGCCAGTATTTTCTCAGTTAAGATCCCGAACCAACCATTCTCACTTTCGAATCGAGGCATTGTCCTCAATAACATGCCCATCGGTATTTCTTTGAAATAAGAAGGGACTCACATTGACCGAATGTCATACATGCTATGCAATAATGCATTTGTGCTCAATGAATAATTATCCATTATTCCACTTCATTTGGCTTCGAACTCTTCTGACACAATGTCACTCGACCATATGATGACGTTGAACCTTTTTGTGGATCCCGGATCTTGAAAAACACTGGATCCAATATGCAAAATTACATCACGCATGTTTACTTTAACATGTTGCATCATCGAACGAATATTAAAATACATGTCACGGTACATATTTTGTCTCCAAGCTTTTTCATGATATGCCATATGTAAAGCCTATGTCGGGCTTTTGGCATCACTTGAGTGAGTGCACTTTTCATAGTTGCATCTTGGTCCGTTATTATGCACTTTGGTTGCTTCATGTTTATTGCTCATTATCTATTGGTGTCGTACGTTGAATCGAATGACATGCAGTCGCCATATTTCCCATAATTCTGTATAGAAACGCTGTCTGCCCAAAACAGGCGTCTTAACCGGTCACATTCATCATATTTATACTCATAGTAGAACCCTTCGTCATAAGACGTTTCACACTCGAATTCAGCCAAAACCATTTGCACATCGTTGCCTCCTATAAACACTTTCAAGTCTTTAACGAAATTACGGAAATCAGTAATCGTGGCTCCCACGTTTTCTGATCTGCTAACAAAACTGCTACATACTTTGTGGACCATTGTCGGACCTAGGCAAGCCTTTTGACAATTTATTATAAATTCCTTGTGTACCTGACTGAGGTTTTTATTAGACCGGAGGTTCTGATAGTCTGCGATGCTGGAGAACGGATGGTTTTTGAACTCCATAAATTTTGATACAACATAACTACCGCCTTAGATGAGTTTGAATGAAATCATAGCATCACAGCCTGTTCGTGTTGTTACAGACCGCCGTTTTATTGCGCTCTCCTGGTTGACATCACCTTCGCCCCGTTTCACGTACCGCTCGCCTTGCTTTGTGCACAATACATATTTCAGTGCAACACCGTTTCTTGAGTTTCGTTGGGTTCCAAGTCTTGAGACAAATTTACGGGCAGAAACATATTGTCTGTAGAAGGTGATCCCTGAAATTAGATCGGGGAACGTTATACCAACTTACGGTGTCATCCCTATAAGGCATGGGGGTTTGTTCATGCCGCATAAATCTTGGTGCCAAACTTGGGGATCATTCCTGGCGAAATAGTCATCTGCGCGAGCATGAGCCATGAAAAACATGTCAACCCATCGACATTAAATCAAAAATAGTTCATGAAACAGGGTAATTTATAGTTCAAAAAGAAACATGGTAATAAAAAATAGTTCATAAAACACCAAATAATTTCTCAGATGTGTAATTAAGTAAGCCTATTCACATGGTAGAGAATTGTTAGATCTGCGAATTTATAGTTTTAGCCATGAAAATTATATCAACCCATTGACATTAAATCAAAATAGTTTATGCAACAGGGTAATTTATAGTTCAAAAATAAACTGGTAATAAAAAATAGTTCAAGAAATACCAAATATTTTCCCGGATGTGTAATTAAGTAAGCCGATTCACATGGTAAAGAATTGTCAGATATGCGAATTTATAGTTCTAACCTATTTCATCCCGATGTCGTCTTCCCCGTCGAGTCCGTTTGGATCAGAATGAAACAAGAAGTTTATTTGTTAGTTCAAATCTAAAATACATGCCCATGAAATAATATTATTCGCAAGGGATGTTGGTTTCGAAAACTATAAGACGCACCATTAGCAGTATCTAGGTCGGCGGCCACATATTGATTCCCTAAAATTTCATGAGATAGCCTTCTTAGATCTAGGTTAAAAAACTAGACGAGTCGGACGATTGGTAAGGTCTACATAATACCATTTTCACCACCAGCAGACACATTGATGGGAGATTCATGGTTGTTCTCAAGCGATTCCCCAACCCCGATCTGGTGCGCAACTACTGGATGGTGAATATTCAAACGTTATATTGTATGAAACAGAAACTTCTTACCATATGTGACGTTGGAATTATGTCAGTTGCCGTATTTTAGCTATATTCATACGTACATCTGTTTATTGAAACAACTTTAGACGCCATTGACTGTGGAGGAGCTTCGTTTCTCTAATTCTCTACACTGAAATTAATGTTGCGTTTCTCTTACTGCTATAATAGAGGCGCTAATTTATTACACACTAGGTTTCCATTTTTTTAAACACATAATTTTACCCTTGTACACCAATCCTATTTATTGATTTTAGTAGATTTTGGGTATCAATTGTAACCGTTCATCAATATCATCGTACGGATGATATTGATTCTCATATTCTTCTCCAAGCATTCATTTTTACTAAAGTGCATTATTTATTTCTTATTAAGATTTGAACTCGGGAGTTTACGTATTATGTAAAAATGAATGAGAGCCAAAAATTCGATTTAAAAAAAATATCATATCAAAACTTTAACTCAGAGTTTTGAAAATCGTAAATTAATGAGACCAAAAGACCTTAATCAACCAAAAAAATAGCGTTTTTACGTTTTATGGAAAAGCATGTAACAATCTTGACATATTACGTTGACTCGATGTTGGGTACATACATAATATCAAACACTACATTCATTATAAATATTTCTTTCCATTTCATAACATCATATCTTATATCTTCCACTCATCATCAAATATAACATATGTCGAACAACACCTCAAACGTCCAACATACGATACCAAGATACTTTCGTTATGCTCGTCTCTTTCCTGGGTAAAATCAACATGAGATGATCTTTACAAAAGGGAAGTTGGTTGATCAAAATAAATAAAAATTAAAAACCAATCATTTCCTTGATCATGAGTTATGGTTCTGGGTTCATAATTATTCAGGTGGAGGATGTGATGATTAGGGCCTATTATATATAGCTGAAATGAATTGGTTATCGATTCGATGGATGCGAAGCTGCAAGTTGCTACAACATTATGCATCATATTGAAATGGAATGGATTTGGAATGTATATTGAACCCAACGACATTGACAGCTGATTTTAGCTCATATGGCATTTAACATGTTTAAGGACTCTCTCAACCATATAAATTAGAGAAAGCTGCGAGCTGGTTTTGTGGTCCCTTTCATCTTATGTATGTATTATTGTCAATAATAATGTCTCATTATGAAAGGAGAAAGATATATTAAAAATATAAGAGGACCGTCAGTTTCATATGTGAGAAGAAGGAAAGTTTGATTATAATAGAAAATTGAGATGGGCCACCAGAACATTAATTAAGATTGTTCACACATATAACACCTATGTAAGTTGAATAAGAGAATTAGTATTGAGGTTGTGGGTAAATAGAATAAAGTTCCAATATTGTATTAATGTTTGACTCAATTAAAAAAATTATTTTAATTGATAGATTTAAAACTAAAACAGATTAAATTTACAAAAATAAATAAATTGCTTGGCCCATCTATCAGGCCCAATTGAAAACCTAAAATTTCCCTTCAAACGAAAATATTTCACCAAAATAAATATACATGACCTTGGGCTTGGTCCAGAGAAAGCCCAATGATGAGTTGATGTGGCAGGCAGTCCGATCTTTTTCTCTGCACGGTTTATTGGCTGTCAAGGTACTTACGGCCATTTGTAGTTTTTACCAAGAAACAAATTTAGACACAATTTTTTTAAATACTGAATAATTTATTTGATAAGAGAATATAAACTCGTGACTAAATGTAAATAGTAAATACTTCACAACCTGGGCGTTCTATCGATTCTTCACAAAGTCTTCTCTGGCGGGACACTGGGGAGCTCTCGAACTTCATGAAAACACCTTCTCTGACCTTGCACTCGACCATATACAGTCTCTTCACCTCCTTAGTATATATGTGTTTCAAAGCGTTCCCTGGTTAGATACCCAATAGTCTCATCGATCGTGGCCGAATAAGAGAAGTCGGTAAATCGAATAACTGAACAACTTACAATCGAATACACGTGACATAGTAGTGAAATAGAGTAAAAATGAAATTGATTGAACAAATAAAATGGAAGTACACACAGTCACACAATCATGTACAATATTTTCTCTAGTTCTAATTTTGTTATTTTATATGCACGTGAAATGTGCGTGTAACATCCATTATTGTTAACAAACCCCATAAAAAAATACGGAAAAATTAATTTACCGTGCTAAGAATATAGTTATAAACTTTTAAATCGATAAAATGTAGATATGTATCTTGCTGTACTGACTTGAGTAGTAAATAAAATTACCAATGATAACTTGATATTGGTCGAGGTATGCACATTTAACACCTGCATCATCGTACCTAGATTGCTTCAACTTAAGCTTGTTTTGGAGCAATTTATTAAAAATGTAATGGCAATTTTAACTTTTTAAATATAGGTACAATTTGTTATTCAACTCCTACTTTCATGTGTGTGTTTTTATCCAATTGTAGGGATCGCAAGAAAATCTGAACCCGACAGATAGTCGATGCACTCGCCCCGATTAGAATGAAACACAAAAAAATTTTAGCTGCGTGTTTTAACCGGGTGCAGGTGGACCTATACCAGATCCGAAGTCGACCCGCATCCAAAAGTATTTTTAAAAAATACTAATTAATTTAAACATTATAATACTATAATTATATTCTTATTTCTTAATATCTAGATATTATAATTTAAATATTATAATATTCTTACTATAATAATAATTTCAAGTCGGGTTTCGGAAAAATCTGTACTCGATGGGTTTCGAACGGGTTGGGTGCCTGTTCAATGTGAGCGGGTGCGCGTGCGGGCTTGGCGAAAAATGGCCCAACCCAACCAAGGCCGACTCAATGGTTTTTGCGACATAAAGCAAAAACGATTAATAAAGTATTATTTTGGACATTAGTTTTCAAAACAGACTATTTTTTTTTTTAATTTGAGGTTTGTTTTATCATACTTAAACACTATTTTTAAAATAGGTATAAATAAATTGTTTCACTTGCTTTACAGACGAGTTAGCCCTAAACCTGCTCGTTGTCATTCCTACTCAATTGGGTCACGAGTGAAATGATTAACGAGTAAACTGAATAATGGTCATTCGATTTGCCGGGTCAAGCGGGTATTCGGATTTTTTTACACTCCTAAAACTTCATTAGTCATTAATAGGTAATGTTAAAAAATGTATATCCAATATAGTTATCTTACGTGAATGACATGAAATTCTCTCAACTTTGAGGAATAAATGTGAGGAAGGAAACAAGAAAGTAGCCAGACCTAATTTAGGCTACGAATCAAAGATAAGGTTCAAACTGAGATAGGATTGATTAGCAGCCGCAAAGATGGATATTTTCTATATTAAATGAAACCTTTTTTTTCTGTGTATTGACATAAAATAGCATAAATATTTGGTATGTGTCAAATAGACATGATAAGTGTAGAGTAAACCTTATATATAAAATCGTATTTAACAGGTAAACACATGACTGCTAATTGAACTTTTTGACTTTCCAAAAAATACAAGTCCCTT
>JAYMTP010001742.1:0-22444 GCA_036897365.1 Geranium brycei
TTTGGCTCTTGTCTGCGCGAAGAAGGGTAGTGGCGGCGTCTGTGAGATGTGAGGAGACGAGACTAGTATATAGGGTTTCAGACAATGCTTTTACCTATGTACCCTATTGAATATTATTTCATTTAATTTATTTGTAAATGAAACCATTGATCTCAATCGTTGGCTTTAAACCATCTAATGGCTGTTACCTATTCTAACATTTGTACAATAATGATGGTTTGTACTCGAGTTCATCCCTAATGGCCCAAAATAATTTTAGGGCCTCTTTGACTTGGGGGACTAAAACAAATGTCTCATTTGCCTTCCCATTGGATCGGGCCTGCTTGGTATACATGTAAATAATAATACAAAAATTGAGCCTCTTTTGATATTCGGTTGGCCGACGAAGAATTATTTTGGGGTCTCTTCAGAGTCAGAGCCTAAGACAAAAGTTTCTCCTGCATGGACGGGCCGGCCCCGGTCCAAAATTGTACAACCTCATTATTAGAGACTGTTTTTTACCCAATCAACCATATGTAATGTGAGATAAATACACCATTGATCTCAATAAAATCATCGAAAACATTAAGTATTTCTTCAAACCGGGCCACCACACATATATTGGGCATGGGCTTTTTCTGCCCTCTAAGTCATTGATGAGGAAGCCCAAGCCCACACCTATGTATATTTTTATATTTGTTTTGAAGGTTGGCATCAAAGATATCATTATTACATTATTATTAAAAATTAAACAGAGAGAAAACATAGGTCGAAATTGAGTGGACCACAGCACCATATTGACTTTTCTGCATTATCTGCTCCACTTTTGACTATGTGTCTCGGTGTGACCTGCACGTACACTTCTCATTTATTTATCATCCGCCATCCAACGGCCCAGATCAACTCACCTCTTTCAATTCTCAAGCTTCATTATTTGTAATGCGAGAATTAGGTTGAAAATAAATTTGAACTGGCTAAAAATAAAATAAGTTCTGTGCTTCCAGTAGTGAAAAATTAATTAAGAAATTTTCAACTCTGATTATATATTTATCAGTGTATTAAGTCAAAATTCAACCATCATTTTTATATAAATTCCTTGAAAATGAAGTAGTTGGGCACGCGGCGGGTCATGGGCGCGAGTATGTATATTTGTGTACGCTAGCGCGTGGTCTTAGCAATTCACTAAGTGCTGTCTGACTTCTCAGTAGTTCCATCCACGACTTTGCGCCATTCACGCATCGACGCGTGGCAGTCCTGATTTAGACTTTGGTTCTCTTTCACGCGAAATTACCTAAAGAACCTCTCCCATGTGAAGATCAAGTCGATCAACCAGGGTTAAATAAATAAATACGCGTATGTGATGATGTAGGTTGGTCAATCGAGTCCCACCACACATAACCAGAACTCGATCCCAGCAACGTGGGGCCCATAAACTAACATGCGCCTATGGTGGCGCAGTGCGCATCTCTCTCTCTCTTGTTGCACTTTGCGTGTTCAAGTCTCTTTCTACTTCTCAGAGACAGTAGCTGAATTGCGTTGACTCAAACACCCAAAACCCCACTTCCATTCCCATACTTTATTTTCTCTCTCTTTCTCTTTTGCTTTTCCTTTCCTCCAAACAGCCACTCCCTTCATTTTCCTCTCTCCGGCAAGCAATTCCTCTCCGCCGGGTCATTTCCGTAATTTCATTTCCTGACTTCTGATCTTGCACATTCTTCCACTTTGTATGACTTTTTTGTAGTTTATTTTTCTGGGTTGAAGCGTGATTCTCAAACCCTAGATTTGACCTTTTGCTATCGTCTCTGATCTTAAGGTCTGTTTGGGGCTGATTTTATTTTTACTAGGGATTTGGTAGGTTGTTCGCTGCCCAATCGCTTGATTTTTCTGGGTTTTTTTAATATTTATTTTGGGTGTGATTTCGATATGAAGAGGTTGAGATCGAGTGAAGATCTGGATTCACTTGGGGAGAAGAGCGCTTCCAAGGATTCGAATCCGAACCCGAATCCTGGTCGGCCGATCTCGTCGCACCGGAGTTTCTATTACAAATCAGATAATGCGCGGAAGGGGTTTGTGTCTTCGTCGTCGTCGAGCAGGTACGATCGGGACCGATCCGTTGAGGACGATCGGGAAGGAGGGTCGAGGCTTACGCGGAAGCGATCGGAGCCTGATTTCGAGGGTTTTGATCGGAGGAAAGGGTTTGACAGGCACAGAGACGGTGGCAGTAGCGTGAGGGGAGGAGGAGGAGGGTATGGCGGCGGAGATCGGACGATGCACCGGTCGGAGAGCTTCTGTGGGCCAAGGAGGGACTTTCCTAAAGGATTCAGGTCGGAGAGAGACAGATCCCGGCGAGAGGGAAGCGTATCGTCTTGGCGGAGGTTTGGGACTAAGGAGGTGGATGAGGTTGGGAGAGGTAGAGGGTTGGAGGAGAGAGGGACTGTTAGGTCTCCCAAGGGGTTGAGGGATGTAAAGTCCCCGACTTGGTCTAAGGATTCTGGGAGCGAGCAGTCCAGAACCATCAGGTCTCCAAAGGGCTTCCGGGATGTCAAGTCCAAGTCAAGATCACCCACTTGGTCCGGGAGCGAGCAGTCGAAGAGTGTTGAAGTTTCTAGAAGTGTTGAGGTCTCGAAGACGGTTGAGGTTTCCAAGACGATTGAGGTTGATAAGGGTTCCGAGGTATCGAAGAGTGTTGATGTTTCTGAGAGTGACAATGTTCCCAAGAGTCTTGAGGTGTCAAAGACTGTAGAAGTGAAGGAGAAGGAGGAGGAGATGTTGGTTGATAGTGGGGACAGTAGTGAAATGGAGGAAGGGGAGTTTGAGCCAGAACCTGAATTGGCTCCTGAAGCTGGAGTTGGAAATGAAGCTCAAGATCAGGCCGGGATGGATAGTGATTTTAGGGAGTTTGAGAGTGGGTGCCGTGATGAAGATGCGGGTATGGAGGATGAAGGGAAACCATTGGCTGAAGATGAGAGAGAGCTAAATGATGAAAATTTCTCGGAGAAGGAAAATGTAGTGAAGGAAGTAGATGAACTGCCCAGTTGTCCGAATGATAGGATGAGCGGTCGTGGTGATACAACTGATACTGTTGGAGAAGACGAGGGTAGCAAGAAGGGAGAATGCTCGAGGGGAAGTGGGAATTCTGAAGAGGATGTAAGTAAGGCTCCGGTTGTTGAGGAGTCGCCTCATTTAGAGAAGGAAGATAAGCAAGACTATGGTATAAATCTAGAAGTCAAAGCGGAGGAAATGGAGCTGATGGAGTCAAATATAAATGTTGAGAGGGGTAGAATGTCTAATGTAAATTTGGCTACTGCAACAGGAACCTTAAGCCTTAATTTTAAGGACAAGGGCAAGCATGTGGCTGTTATGGCTGATTCCGCAGCAGATGGTGTATGGGTACCAAGAGAATCTGGAGATGCATTGACCACCGGAGATAATGGTACAGAAGGACCAAGTTCTAGAGGCTTTGAGTTGTTTTCTACCTCTCCTGTTAGGAAGCTAGAGAAACCAGCTTCAAGTGAGAACAAGCAGAAGGAAGAAAAGCTAGGAATGGAGTCACTTGACCTTTGTCTTAGCTTACCAAATGTTCTGCTACCTATTGGTGCCAGAGAAAGAAACTCAGCTCCTGGTTCCCCTACTCAAGCAAGGAGTGTACAATCATTAACCAATACATTTTGTACTAACTCTGATGGATTTACAGCATCAATGTCCTTTTCTGGCTCTCAATCGTTTTTCCACAATCCTAGCTGTTCGCTTACCAATAATTCAATGGACAACCATGAGCAATCAGTTCATAGCCGTCCCCTATTTCAAGGAGTTGAGTGGCAGGTACTAGCTCAGAATGAATCCAAGCAGAAAGAAGTTCTTCAGAGAATTATGATGAATGGAAATGGCTCTCTTGCTCAGTCGCAATCATTACAGGGTAATTCAAATTCTCAAGCAGTGCAAAGTCGACATCCCAGAGTTCCAGAAGGAAGCTCTAAAATGCCAAGTGGATTGGACAGGCAGCTGAGTTTCCATAAACAGCCATCGGGACAAAGGCACCACGATGATGTGAAGTCCCCTTCTCAGAGTGTTGGCTCTCACGAGATTGGTTCAAATTCTAGTTTTGACAAAAAGCGTACAATGAGAGAGAATCAGAGTCGGTCAACTTTATACAGGAGTAGCAGCCAGAAGGAACAACAATTTCAGCCAGGTGGAGCTGATTTTGTAGAGACTATTATTGCCAGGATTCTTAGTGAGCCTATACATGCAATGGCAAGGAAGTTTCATGAAATGGCAGGACAATCTGTGTCATGTCTCAAGGAGAATATTCGTGATGTCATGCTAAATCCAGATAAGTGTGCACAACTATTTGCATTTCAAAGAGCATTGCAGAATAGATCTGATATTACCTTGGAAATGCTACTAAAATCACATAGGGCTCAACTTGAGATCTTGGTTGCTCTCAAAACTGGTATTTCTGATTTTCTTCAGCATGATAATGGCAGACCGTCTTCCGAGTTGGCAGAGATTTTTCTGAACTCGAGATGTAGAAATCTTACCTGCAGAAGTCTTTTGCCTGTGGATGAATGTGATTGCAAAGTTTGCGTGCAGAAAAATGGGTTTTGCAGTGCTTGTATGTGTCTTGTGTGCTCAAAGTTTGACATGGCTTCGAATACATGTAGTTGGGTTGGCTGTGATGTCTGTCTACATTGGTGTCATGCGGATTGTGGGTTGCAGAAATCGTACATTAGAAATGGACATAGTGCTACTGGGGTCCAAGGAACGACTGAGATGCAGTTTCATTGCGTGGCATGTGATCATCCCTCTGAAATGTTTGGATTTGTGAAGGAGGTTTTCCTGAATTTTGCGAAGGATTGGTCTGCCGAAACATTTTCTAAGGAACTTGAATATGTCAAAAGAATTTTTTCTGGCAGCAAGGATATTAGAGGGAGGCAAATGCATCAAATAGCTGATCAGTTACTGATTAGATTGGCAAATAAGTCTGAGGTCTCTGAGGTGTACAATCATATCATGGCTTTCCTCAAAGGTATGTTCCTATTGTCTGAAACAAGCAATTTTATTTGTAGTCTGTTGGAAACTAGTGAGGGTTTCCACCGTGAACATTGTCAAATAAATCAAGTTAATGCCCTATGAACCATAAAGAATTGATTTTATATGAAGTTCTTACCAAATAAATGAAAGTGAAAGTTGTTTGTGTTACTTCTGGTGGAGCTGTTAGCTGATACATATATGTCATGACGTGGTCACGTGGCAACACTATAAATTGTATACCACTGTTCAGATTGCCTATTCATATTCATAACATGCGATGACTTAATCTTGCAAAAGCTGAAAATATTTTAAAAATATGGTAAATGGTTACATTTTGTCATGTTATTAGATGATTTTAAAATCCAGACAGCCAGTTAATGTTTTCTTAACAGATCTTATCACTATCTTAAACCATAAAATCCTATTCTGATATTCGTTTCACTTTGCTTTGTTATTTTTGGATAATTCATTATTTTGTGAATCATTTTATAAAAGCTTTTCATGTCATAGGAGGTACACCTTTTCCTAAAGTCAGTATAACTTTCATTTTTCTGTAGTCCACGCTTCAGTTTCATATTAGAAGTTGAATGAGATGAAATGTTTCTGTTTATGATTCTATTCAAGTGGATTTTGTTGAGCATGGCATACGCTAGTTTCTTATGTGGAGGTTATATTCTTTCTCTAACTATTCATGTCTATCCGACCAACAGTTTAAGAATACCAGACAATGAAAAGCTGAAGGTCATTTCTTTGTATATCAAGTGTGTTTGCCTTAGGCTGGTAACCTATATTGCTTCCTATAAAATTATATTCTACTTAATATCTATATCCACCCATGACACTCGCACATTTCCTGAGTATCCCTTACCATTCTAGGGTTATGGATGAAGGTGAAAATTTAATGGAAATAGTGATATTTTTTCAGCTTGTAGTTAATAGTGCTTGCTTCATTATAAATCTGGCCTGCAGTTTTTGTTAAGTTTTGAAAACCCAAATATATTACAATTCATCATTCTCCATGTAAGGACATTCTTAGTTGTAATACATTGGTTGGATTATCTGCTATGTGTTTTGATCTTACAACAATCTGGCCATTGAGTTTCCGGGTTGACATTGACATTCTTCAATGTAATTGCAGATAGTTCCAAGTTAGCCAAAGTTTCAGTTTCATCTGGGAAAGAACATGGCAGAGGGGGGAGCAAGGGGATTGCGGGACCAAGCCAGGAAAGCACGTGGCTTAAATCTGTCTATTCAGAGAAGGGTCCTTTGCTGGAAAGAACTGCCAGTGCACTTCCCAGCTTTAATTATGACCGGAGTGATAAGCGGCCTGTTGATCCCGAGTTACACAGGAGTGCTTCCCAGAAGGAACCTATATTTGATGAGCTTGAAAGCATAGTGAGAATCAAACAGGCAGAGGCAAAAATGTTCCAGGCACGGGCTGATGATGCAAGAAGAGAAGCCGAGGGCCTGAAGCGCATTGCAATTGCAAAGAGCGAAAAAATTGAAGAAGAGTTCAAAACACGAATAGCAAAGTTGCGGTTGGTGGAAACCGAGGACTTGCGTAAACAGAAGTTGGAAGACCTGCAGGGTTTGGAGAGAGCGCACCGGGAATACTTCAATATGAAGATGAGGATGGAATCAGATATTAAAGATCTGTTACTGAAGATGGAAGCCACAAAACGAAACCTTGCCATGTGATCGATCTGGTCAGTTTTAATTAGGGTTATTGTGTCTCCATTAAATTTGCCCTTCAATGTAGTTTTCAATATGTAGGTGTTTCTGTACTCTTTTTTTCCATGTTAGCCATAACCTGTATAAAGCATGTCATGGTTACTTGTGTATTATCATGTTAAAAGCACATTTTCTCGTTAATGAGAGGATTTGAACGACAGGGTGTGGTTACTACTGGCTTCGGAACAACAACACAGTAAAGTACATATTAGTTTTAGAAATGAGATTCATTAGACGCAGGGGAGAGCAAAACTAATATCTGTTTTTTTCCTATATCAATATACTTTCACTGCAATCTTCCTCCCCTTCCAACTCCTCTCTATCTCTGTCTCTCTCAACAACGAAGTAATCATATGCTGCAGCTGTCTCTCGAAGCACCAAATCCCTTATCCTGACATCGGTTCTTTCCATTCTCTCAGGTTCCAATTCTGATTCAACAGTTTTTTTGCAAGGTCGTCGCCAAAGCCCTTGACCTATGCCGGTGACATTTGCTACCTTCAATTATCAACTAGCGCACGACCCTCCCTAGCTATAGACGAGAGAGTGGAAGATTAAGTTTGTGTATTTGGTTTATGCCAATCATGAGTTGAACCCCAGTTGACCTTAATTATTTTTTGTCTCACATCTTTCAAAGTCCTTTTATTCATTATTTTTCACAAATTCCCGACTTACTTAGGTTAATCAAGAAACTATATTTGTGTGATCATAGCATGTTGTTGTTTTGCTTTAACATTTAAAATTTAGTTTTACATTGAGACTCACTTTTTATATCAAATATATTTATTTTTAAATAAATTGTATGCAAGGAAGATTGATCTTGACTCAGTACCATTCGAATTCCTCACCCGAATTAATTCCTTTTGACCCAGAACCAGAAATCACTTTTAGACATCGTCGAAGGGAAGGAAGCATCTCAAGCCATCCTAATTCCAGGAGAAGAAGAGGATCATAACAGTTAAGGGGAGGACCCCCGA
Source organism: Geranium brycei (assembly GCA_036897365.1). NCBI lineage: Eukaryota > Viridiplantae > Streptophyta > Magnoliopsida > Geraniales > Geraniaceae > Geranium > Geranium brycei. The sequence continues at coordinate 7,716 of JAYMTP010001742.1, forward strand.
GAGCACTCACGGACTACGGGACACCAGATGCCATAAAGGTCCAGTCAAGAATAGTGAAACCACTCGTACCTTTGTATTTAAAAAATTAAAATATATTTTTAGCTTTTTTAAAACATATTTTTTATAAAAAAAATTAAAATTTTATTAAAAATAAAAATGTTGTTTAAAAACCGTTTTTCATTTTTAATATATATTTTTATAAATAATATTAGAATAATTTTATCATTGTTTGTTTTATAAAAAATATGTTTTGAATTTTTTTTAAAAAAACTTTATTTTTCAAGTACCATGATATTTTCATCATTTTCAAAAAAAATCAACATATTTAAAAAAAAAAGTAAACATAGAGGTAAAAATGAAACTTTTAAAGTATAGAGGGACGTATTTAACACTGTGGGGCTAAGTGAAAATCGTGTACACCTAAAGAGAGGTAAGTGAAATTATCCCTTTTTATTAATATGTGGTTATTCTTCTTGCATGTGATTAATAGATTATCTCGAGAGTTTGTGTTTTTTCTAATAGTCGTTTTCAACACTCTAGTTGTATCTACTTATTTGGAAGATGTTATTAATATGAAACTAATTAAAGTATTCAATATTATTAACTTATTTTATGTTACTTAATTAAGGAAAATAATTTATTAGTATTGATATACATTCATTTTTATCACACATATTCAATTATAACTTTAAATAAACAATTCATATATAACCCCTCACTAGTCTAGTTAAATATAGAGATAGTTACGTACTACTATAGCCAAGTTGGCCTGTTTTAAAAGTTCACTACTCCAACTTTAATTTTCTTTTTTTTACGGGTAACCCAACTAATTTTAAGTTATACTTAATGTAACTTTCTTCAAATATAACATATTTAGTTTGTAAGAAGTTCAAAATACTCTCGTTGTATAGTTCAAATGTATAATTGTCTTTTAAAATAACATAGTGAAAAAAATTAGAATAGCTTGTAAAATGAAAAATGACATTTTATCCTTGTCTTCAACCTCTGTCTCTCATCTATCCAACCTCTCCTTCTAAGGTTCTTTATTTCAAACCAAATCGATCGAAATCGATCAAACTGGACTGGTCGTTTATGTTAACTGGCCAGTTCGGTTTTGGTAAGTTCGTTTTTAGGGAAAATAGATAGAGGTTTGGTTTGGTTGCGATTCCAAAACCTCGAACCAATCAAATAACTGATCCGACCGACCCTAGTTTAGATTATTACGAAACTCTCTGTTTTGGACTTTAATTTATGTTATGTTTATTTGAGCTTTTCTGTATAGGCTTGATTATTGTTTGGTTTTGATTAATGTAATCCCAAGTCCATTATTATTAGGATAATTTTTGCTAGGTACGCATGAGAATACCTCATTAATCATTATTAGATAAGTACATTTAAAGTTTTTTTTATAATTTCATAGGTCACCTAAGCAAAAGTAATTATCACTATTCTATATCTGTAACAAATTTTTTGGGAAATGACAATTTTTTCCATCCACTTATTAATTGTTTTATGTTAAAAGTTAGGGCCTCTATTTACATAAAAAAAATTAAAATGAAGATTTTCTCCTTTCTCCCTCCTATTTCGCTCTATCTTCTTCGGCCACACTCTTCGCTGGACTGGCCTTTTTCCGGCGTTATTCCGACAATTTTTTCTCCGACCATTTCACTACACTTGACGCAAGAACATTCGATGGAGCAAATCGCAGTGGACAGTTGAATTTGGGTTGGAGAAGATTGAGTTTTCCGACCAGAGTGCACTTTGGCCACATGGGGTTTTTTGGTGTGGACCAAACGTCCAAATGTTTGGGTGCTCCGGCACGGTAGAGATGACCTCAACTCAAACTTACCGGAAAAAGGCGGAGCGAGGGGTGGGCCAGAGAGAGAAAATCGATTTTTCCCGATTATGCTTCACGAGATCCCATCTCGACGGCGACACTAGAGACCGGAGAGGATGCGTCTCAAGGGGGTGGGTGATTTTTGCGGTCGATTTTGTGGGGGTGGATTTAGGAACTCAAGGGAGGACAATGTCTCGGTCGTCGCCAATAGGGGAGGAGGAGCCAAATTGATTTCTCGAACCCAGATTTGAATGCAATACTATTTATGATATATCCTCAATCTGGAGTGATCACTGTTGGAGAAATGACTTTCAAGCCCATCGGTAGAGCCCACTTTGGCTCGCCCAAAGTATGGTTAGTTGCTCTCCTTTTTGTGAAATTTCACATCGGTTAAAAATAAAATATTTTTGTTGTTTATATAGTTTTGTCTCTCTTTGCCTATCAGTTGTGTGTGAGCCTTTTAGGGGCAACTTGAGGCTTAGGCCGAACCCACGCGCGCGCCACCGCCATCCATTCGAGCTTGGCACGGACCGGGCTCGGGTTTGGAGTTTTATTTTTTTAATTCGAGGAATTAATTCAGAGATTTAATTCCAGAAATTAAATTATGTCCAACGTTTTAAAATTTAATTCGAGGAATTAAAATACTATAAATAGTGAACTCTCCTCACTTCTTTTTTTACAACTTTTACAAAACGAATTCATACCACCTTTTACACTGATCTTCTCTGTTCCTAATATTGTCCGTGCCGGTTCCACCTTCGGTGCTGCGAGTGGGCGCTGTTCCGAAGTTCTGTGCAAAACCTCGGAAACTACCAGTTTGGATCTCCACTTCTTCTACCGGGAATATTGCTTTCATGTCAGTGAAAAGAGGCCACGACATAGAAACTCTGTTCTTCTCCATTTCCTACAGGACCAGCTTAATCAGTTCGACTAACGACTCAAGTTCGAGAATATAAACAGTTGAGGTAGCGTTATAACCTCACTGTCCGGATCGATCTCACGAGTCTGCCTTCTCTACAGCCGGGTATTATAATTTACAATCACTATCAATGCTTTTGACATTGATGGGTTACTAGTTCGTCTCTTTTCCATCGAGATACCTTGTTCTGGCCCGTTGCCAAATCTCATGGGTTTCACTGTTGCCGGCTCACGTTTATATATGTTCGGTGGTATCCCTTTTGAGGACGCCGAGGATTTCGATCCTCGACGTACCTATACGTTGGATGTTCTTAACATTCCACGGGCTCTTGACCTTGACCAAAAATTCATGGATCTGCTCGAATCCGGTCCCGACATGATTGGAGGCAAGCTTGCTCCCTTTATGTATATTGTTGGGCGTTCCATTTATGTACTGTCTGCTGAATTATACTCCTGTGGCTCAAATGTAGAATTTGAGGTCTTAGACATGGATCACAACACTTTCACCAGATTGCCAAACCCTCCCATTCCCAAATCCAATCGCGAGCTCGTTGAAGTCAAGTCTCACGCGCTCGTCGGGGAAGAATTCATCGTTGTGTCGGTGGAGCCTTGCGAGCGTATATGTGTATTCGACATTGCATTGTCACTGTAAAAGGACATATTAGCAGCTCTACTCCCCGACCCGTTTACTCTTACTATGTCCTTTCCCCTTCCCGTTCCTCGCTTCTACTGTTTAAGAATTTCTTTGCTGAGAAGCACAACGAAGAATTACAAATTACACCAGCGTTACCATGTGTCCGCCACGGTACAAGGCATCACGTTGCTGTTGTGGATGATGTGATATGCAAAGACCTACATGACCATTGGCACGTATAAGGTGACTACTAGAAAAGGGGATTGGATTACAAAACTGGGATCCGGGCAATACTTGGTTAAGGATGACTACCCGATGCAGCCGCTACTTTACACCATACCAGTCAGTCTCACATATCTGGATTAGTCGTTATCAGTCTCTTGATAAAGCAAGATAGCACCAAACTTGTAATTCTTAAGAGTTTGGAGAATCGATCCATGCAACTGCAGGACTTCCAAATTGTTTCAGTTCTGTACTCTCTATCCTTATATGATATACACCCCTTCTTCACTGTATGCTCTATTTCCAATTTCTTACATTTATCTGCATTGATTTCTTTTGCTTATTATTATTCTACAGACCCAATTGATGTTCTTTTTTACTTATTTATCAAATTCAATTGAACATTGATGAGGCTTTAATAGGGCTGGCTTGTCACTTGCAATTGTGAGAAATTGCAACTAGTACTCTGAAAGTTAATCGAAGGTCAAACTTATATTGAAATGGATAGGTTAATAGATTGATGAATTACAATCACTTCTAACAAGTATGGTTAAGCTAGAACTATCTTAATTTGTCTCCTCTAGCCAGTTTTTAGATGAAATAAATTGAGCACTCAAAGATGCAGCTCCAGACTAAACTAATTTAGCTATGCTCCAGAAGTTACTCCCAAGTAATTCATACCCTTCAATTCACTGTCTTGCCTCTGCCACCATCCAAATACCTTTCATAGCGATTGTTGCTCCATTTTTTGTTTATCAATAATTGTTTGTTACTCCATTTCTTTCCTTTTTCATTTGTTCTGTCTTTGTTTATGAATACATGGAATCTTTTTACCCTGACACCACAAACTAACCGGTAAATGCAATTAAAGACTGATTTGGATAGTAATTCGAACTTGATTAATGGTTAAGAAATCAGATCCAATATTCTAATGTATTGGAAATAAAGGAGAGAGAACACTATTGATATTGAATTATAATGAGAACATCTCTAGTAGCTATCATAATCAGCTCGGACTCTCGCTGTCCTGGTTCCAACTACTATAACGAGGGATCCCCGAGTGTAACAAGGGGTGCCGGGTTCCATACTATAACCTAGAGGGAATGTGAACCTTGTCAGGAGAGTGGTGTAAAACTGTCATAATCAGCTTGAACTCTTGCTGCCCCGATTGGAAACATGTTATTGTATGATTGGAAACATATATTGTAGGGTTGGAAACCTATTACTGTTGGGTTGAAAACCCGTTACTGTTGGGTTGAAAACATAAAACTGTTGTATAAGAAACCTATTACAATTTAGAAACTTGTTACTGTTGAGCTGAAAACTTATTATTATTGTACTGAAAACATGTTACTGATGAGTTGAAAACCCGTTACTATTATCCAAAAAGTTTACAAGAATGCATAACACATACGACTTTTGTAAAAGGGATTGTTTCTTTTGATCTCCACAAATTATTGTGGAGATGTCTAATGGTAAAATTTTCTTCAATGAACTGCCTTCTCCATTCCTTCAGTTCCATGGATATTGGGTCATGCCTCTTCACCTCTATATATCTTGGCCCTTGGGGGATACCCAAAGTAGATTCAACATCTTCCGGACCAACACGTAGCGTACAATTATTGTGTAGTATAAGAAAACAATAAACATGGTTAAAACTGTGAATTAACCAGTATCCAAAATGAGAATGAAAACATCACATCATTTATATTGAAAGTCAAACCCTCAATGTTGGAAACTTTTTTCACAATATTAGCAATGATTTGGAAAAACAACTAACAATCAATATATTGAAAATTTTAAAATCTATAAATTGAAACCATTACAGGATCATAAGGTTATATTGATGCATGAAAAAGGTTGTCATGTATTTCAAAAATTTAGGATATATATACTTGAAATCATGATAGCATGTTTTAGTTCAAATCAAATATGTACATGATCATCACAAAATCAACATAAATAAGGAATTATGTAGAAAACATTTGTTTTATACTTTGGAAACCCATGCATGTAACAGAGAATATCAGGATGACTTCTCTTAGATTGAAACAAATATGTTCGTAAGTAAAAATCAAATTTGAAGAATTAATTGAATACATACAAGACGAATATACCAAATTTGATTAATTATTAATCGATTCAAACAAATCAAAGTGCATGCAAACCAAATCAACAAAGAATTTACCTGATTCCATTAATTTGCTGTCGAAGAATAGATGGATCGGTTTCTGAGTTGATCAATGCGATTGTAGTTGATTGATTGCTTGAGTTTTCTGTGTTACAGAAAATTGTGCGAAGGTAATCGATGCAATTGGATTTGGAGTTGAAGTTCTGTGGTGTGGGAAGCTGTGAGAATCACAATTCGAAATTTAAGAAGTGTATTGTAAGAGAAAAGAAAATTTTGGAACACGTTGAATTAAAATAAGAAATATTGTACTTTGATGATGAGCGTTTTAATCTTGAGAGCTACGTTGCTCTTTGTTTGATGCCAAATACCTCAAACTTCCTGTTCCTTGATCATGCTTGCGTCAATGGTCCATATCAATTCTTATTTTGCATCATAAGACTAGTTTTTACTGAACACTCCCCTCTGAATGTATTGTTTATGGATTCAAGTACATTAACAAATAACTGAGATAGCTGTGTTAGCTCAGTGCAATCCACTGAGAAACCATTCAAACATACAAAACCACACACAATCCAAATTACAGTAGTCACTATAAATATTACACAAACTAATCTTCCCTTGCAAAGAAACGAGCAGAGTACTACTATGCATATTTCATGGCTGATTCAAGAAGCACCTCACAAACAAACAATATATTTATAATTTGGGTCCTCCAGGCCCAGTTTTGATGCCTGGAATTCACCGCTTGCTGACAAATTCAAAGCAAAGCGTAGACGTAGAAAGAGGAAAACGTTCATTCATGTCCCGTCCAGAAACTGTCCAATCCCATCTGACTCTGCACAATATCCATCATTCAAAAAGATTCAAGAGGAGAATGAAGCCTCATTTCAAGATAGCTATTGGATCAATTTTGTATGGAGATGGGAATGATAAATAACCTTGAATTTGTCTAAATTAGGAACTATTCATCGTCATTTTATAATTACACTCATTCCCTCAGACCTTTGGTTTGCATGTTGGGAAATGGGAATTGAAACAGCTGATGTGAGATTATGGATTACATACAAAAGAGGGGTCATTCCCATTCTCACAGCAGAGATCAACAACTATATCTAAGTTACTTACGAGAGAAATCAGTTAATACTGTCTAAAGCAATGCACCTAAAGGCCGAGTCTCTTGGCAGACTGCCAAGAGATTACATTAGGAATGTGTGGGAAGCTGTCGAAATGAACAGAAGGGATGTGTGACGATTGACCTTACCAAAATTGGAAGCAAGATCTGAAGGATGATGACTATCTCCTTCAACTACTTGTCCATCAATTTTGATGTTTGGAATGTGAGATATCTTGCTCCTGTCACCTTTTGGCAACTTAGCTGCTTCAAATTTCAATTCATTTACTTCCCCCGAATTCTCAAGGTAGCGGAGACTTGGCATTGCTTCAAGGTCAGGAAGTTGGGCCAGGCAAGGTAATACTGTGCATTTTCCATCCTTCAAGGCACGATTATCACACCCATTGAGGTTTAAGGTCTGCAGGTTATATAAATCAGACTTCTTTGGGCAGTTCTTTCAGATTACGATTGTAAGATAGGTTGAGGTAACTTAACAGATATTCATTTTCCCAATCGAACAACATCTGAAACAGAATGCCCTCAAATGCAGAAATAGATCATGTAGGCATGTCGTAGTCAGTAGTTACAAAAGCATACTGAGACCAAACCAATAGGGAACGCAAAAAAAAATGAAGCAAAAGCAAAGCATCTTTGGTTCAGTAGAATATACATACACGTTAACTTCGCCAGCTAAAAAGCCGTAAACTGTTGAATCAAGTCCCGAATCAGAAATCAACATGTTTAACTGACAACCAGAGATCAACACAAGAAACTAAAATTGCAGAAAACAAAGGTGTGCTGCTCTGCTCTTGCTCTACTCATCGTCTTCAGTTTCTTCTTCACTGAAATCAGAATCTTTGGTAGCTTCACTCTCGGAGTCACTAGCTACAATGTATTTGACCTGCCTGGCGTTGGCCCTCTTTGGTCTAGCTGCCACACCATCTCCACTTTCTGGAGTACCTTGACTTCCGCTTGCACCATCTTCTTCCTTGTCATTGCCATTGCCGGCCCGACCCAAGATGGAGCTACTCTTCTTGTTGAAAGGCGACGCCCTCATCTTCCTAACCTTCTTCTCAGGCGACACCCCGCCCTCTTCAGCAGGCTTTAACATCTCCGTCAATAGTTGCTGCTTCTTGGCTGGTCCTCTCTTCTTTGCTGCTACTGGGGGCTTGGCCGCTGCTGCTTTCCTTCCACCCTTCTTTCCCACTTCTCCCACGAACTCATCATCATCATCGGAAAGCTCTGTAATAGTTATTGAGGTCTTCTTCTTAGCAGCAGCAACAGTTCTCTTGGTTGGTGCCTTTTTACCAGCTGGTGCTTGAGCTACTTCTGTTTCCATAGCTGTAAATGTAGGGAACTTATGTAAAACTGAAATGGTAAAAGGAATCAGTCAATCTCAATAGTCAATGTGATTAAATCCCCGTACCTGCTGATTGCTCAGGAGAAGATTCAAGGTTATAGGCAGCAAGTCGGTCTTTGAGCTCCATTACTTCATCATCGTCATCTTCTTCATCCTTCAAGATGATCGGCTTCTCCTTCTAGATAGTAGGTAAAGAGAAAATTAATGTTTATAATTAAGAAAGAAGAAGCAATCATTGTGTCTTGAGTCCATAAAAGATAATTAATTACCTTCATGGCTGGAGCCTTCCGGGGAGCTGCTCTGCCTTTCGGCTTCACTACCTCACCAACATTTTCTGATTCCATAAAAGATATTTAATTGCCAAACATCAATCAATATAACAAACACGTCAAGGCAAAATTAATACTATTCTCGGCGCACCTGTTTCCATTGCCGAAGCTGATGTCTCCACTGTGTCTCTTTTGACAGGCTTCTTAGTGACTTTACGTGCTGCTTGTTTAGAAAACTTCTTACCAGCATCTACCTGTAATGTCGTTTTCGTGGCCTTTCTTTGCGCCTCTTCCTTAACATCACTCTTATCTCGCTCCTGGAAAATGCAAACAAATAAATAATGTAACAGAAGATAAGAACTCAAACAACAAGAAAAGACTGTTACAAATCATACATCAAGTTCCTTCTCAAGTGCAGCCAGATCTTTCCTCCATAGAGATTCTGGAGTTGCCCTCCTCATCTCCTCAACTTCCTTGCCAATCTTATCCCTATCATTACACAACTCCTGAACCTTCTCAAGAGTCAATGTCCCAATTGCTAGAGACAGCAGATACTCGTAGTCACTAACCCGCACTCCTTCAGTGCTGGCAGAGTTCTCTTCCCTCTCTTCCACGTCCTCGGTGGACCCAGCAACAACTGGTTCAACAGATTTCTTCTTAGGGAAAGGAGTAAAGCCTTTTCTTTTCAGCTCAAGAACCAACTCCATTCTCTTTCTGTTGTTCACTATGATCTCCCCACTTACAACCCCAAGGATAAATCTTGCTTTGTTCTCCAATTTCAACAACTCCAATTCAAGGTTCTCCACTGTAACTTTCTGCAAAGACCATAATCGTTAAGTTACAGACTTTTCATTGCGAGGTTCCTTAAAACTGATAACATAACATCATTAACTTACTTTTCTTTTAAGATAAAATTCAAGTCTGATGTGATAAAACTCCTCAAGAACTGCAAAGCAAAGTCACGAACATTATGAACATAAAAGGACGAATCCAGAGATCACCACAGATACAAAATTTAAATCCAAACGAATCAATAATGTCAAACTCATACTCTGTTCTGGCGTGTCATATTTCTTAATCACGCCTGTAGAGTCAAACAAATGCATATTGTTTATGCTAATTGTAGAGGTCAGTTTAAATTTCTTCATCAGACCCTCTTGCCTGGCCATCATCAAGTTATCCTCAGGCAAGAAAATTTGAAAATCAACATTTACATTATCGTGATGCTCCGTGAAACCCTGCAAAAAGAGAGGTAATAACATTAAAACCATAAATCTTCATGCACATTCTATCAATATTAAATTCATAATTGAAATCCATGGGAGCTTACAGTAATAAATGGATCCACTTTGTCTGTCCCCTGAAGAGTTTCGAGAAATTCTTTGTAGTCTTGGGTCCACTTCCGGATTGGCAACTCTGTTACTCTGATAGTTGTCTCATTGATTTCTTCTATGATACCATTAACAGTATAGCTACCTACACCTTCTCTCACTGCCATTTTCTCAATCGTTCCTTTAAATCCTCGGTACCATGGATCCATGGGTTCCATCATTTCACCATCCAACAAATGCTTCAAGTTTGCAATAATGTCCCTTGGATTATAATTTGGAATGTAAGAACTCCAACCAGTTCCAATACCTTCACAACCATTGACAAGTACAGTGGGTATAACTGGCATGTACCTACATGTACAGTACAAGTCAGCTCGCATTATCTGTGTGCAATCCCTTCACGAGCTAAACAATCAAAATTTCTCTCCAATATACTTAAAAGAAGGGAAACATACCAAGTGGGTTCAATGGATTGTCCATCTTCATCGAGGTAGTCAAGGAGTACATCGTCTTCTTTGGGGAACAAGAACCTAGTCAATGGGGAAAGACAAGTATATATATACCTAGCACTTGCATGATCTTTGCCTCCCTGGAAGAAAACATGCAAGACATTAGTACTAAGGATACAGAAAACTTAAGTTTTGTTCAATGATTCAAACTGAAAGATCATCTTACCAAGTGGCGAGTACCATATTGGCCATTGGGTTTAAGAAGGTTAATATTGTTGCTACCCACAAAATCCTGCGCCATTCCAATGATTGCTCCAGCAAGACTTTGCTCGCCATGATGGTAAGCTGAATGTTCAGACACGTATCCAGAAAACTGTGCAACTTTTGCTTCTGTAACAAAGTTTCTCTTAAAAGAGCAGAAAAGGATCTTCCTTTGACCTGGCTTCAAGCCGTCCAACATCGAAGGAATTGATCTTTGAAGGTCAGCCATTGAAAACAATATGAGTTCCTTGTTGATAAAGTCACTGTATTTTATGAGTGACTCCTTATGATCAAGGTAAGTGCCAGGCTGTGAATCCAAAACACAGTAAAATAATGTTAAGACAAGTTAAGATACAAAAGCTCAGTAGTAAGTACATAAAGTCATAATAGCTGGACAACCTCAAACTGCCGGAGCCAATTCTTCCTTGCTTCTATCTTCTTCTTACTGAATGCAAGCTCTATCGCCTCATTATCTTGCTCATCTTTCCAGTAAAACTCTTTCTTGTGCTTGGCAAGTGCAGAGAAGTACTCTTTTCCTTCAGCCGATGTGCTTGTTCCCAGCCCCTTATAGTACTTAATAGACCAACCACTTGCATTCCCCCCCAAACTTTCCTTCCAAGACTCGTACTCAGGCATGGTATAGAATGCTAGAACTTTTTTACTCCTATGAGTTGCCTGTAAAAGCCAAGCACCAGACAAGTTCCATATTTCATTAAAAAGATGTGTACTGGTAAGCATTTCTGGAACAAGTTTGCTAAAAAAAATACTGACCTTTACAATGGGAGTTATAAACTCGACCATGAAAGATGGAACCTTAAGTAAGGATGGCCAGAATGCATGGATAAAATTGATTAGTAACCCCTTGATGTGAGAACCGTCATGATCCTGTACAGAGAAAAATGGTAGACAATGGTGATATTAATATATTTATATAAGAACTAGAAAGATAAAATAAACATACACCGTAGTGAATTAAGTCATCCAACCTGATCTGTCATGATCATCAGATGTCCGTATCTCAAAGACTTGACACTTTCATAGTCCTTACCGTGCTGAAGTCCAAGAATCTTTTTAATACTTATTATTTCTTTGTTTTCATTCAGCTGCTTTGGGCTAGCTTCCCTTACATTCAGCAATTTACCTCTTAAAGGGAACACACCATAGTGATCTCGACCCACAACAGAAAGTCCAGCCAACTGCAAGTATCACAGTAGGTTAAAGAAACTCATAAAAGGTATTCAAACGAGTTAGACTAGTGTTACTAAACTAAAATAGCAATTTCTTAATACTCACTGCCAGAGCCTTGGCTGAATCTCCTTCTGTCAGAATAAGGGTACATTTGGTTGAATCCTTCCCTCCAGCAAGGTTGGCATCCTCTAATTTGGGGCAATCTGTAATCCTTCCTGTCTTTGTTCCATCAGTTTTCTTAAGATCTTTGTTCTGCTTGAAATTTGCCCATGAGAGTAGAGCGTCCACAATGGCAGACTTGGACACTGCATAATAATCAGTGAATACGGTTTGAATTTAATCTCATGAGAATGATTTCTTCTTTCAAGCAAATTTAATGTAAAAGTTAGTGAATTCTTAATTTCTGGAAGACAAGATCATACCCTTTTTCAAGAAATCCTCTGGAAGTTCACATTTAGACCCAAAGCTACTTTGGCGAAGGGTCAAAGTTTCCTTTGTCTGAGAGTCAAAAGCCGGGTTGTCAATAAGAGCATTGACAAAAACCCACAAATGATTCTTCACATTATGTGCTTTGACATTAGCATTCTTGTTCTTCTTATTAACAATCGTCATCAGGTGATTGGATATCTGATTTGTTACATAATCAACATGAGTCCCACCCTTGATAGTGGCAATCCCATTCACAAAGCTAACCTGTATAAGAGGCAAAACAAAACCTAACATGTAAATATCGAATCCCAACTACACCGAGGATGCTAAGACTCAAGCAAACTTCTTTCACTAACCTGCTGAAACTGCCCTTCACTAACACTCACACAGACCTCCCACCTCTTGTTACTGTCTTCATAGAAAAACCTGATCAAATTCAAGAATAAAGTTAGCATATGAACTTATTTTCCAAATCCTGTATTGCTATTGAAGTATGGAGAAAGTTCAGGGAGTACTTTTCCAAGCCCTCCGTTCTTGATTTCTTGGCACTGCTAATGTAGAGTTCAACATATTCAGGAAACGTTTTCACAGGAACTCGAACCCCATTCAGCTCAACCTTGACAGTCTTTCCAAGGCAACCAGCCATGTCAATCACACGCTTTTTCATGAGTGCAACCACATCTTCTTCAAGACAGGTCATGCTGAATTTTGCCAAGTCAGGCTTAAACGAAACCTTCGTCCAATTTTCGCCCGACTTCCCCTTGGTAATCGCTGGATCAGATTTCTTCCCCATGTTCTCAGAGAAAACCTTCAGATCCACAAAATTAATTTAGGACATATCACTACAAATATGAGGAATTGAATATACAACTAATTTTACCAAGAACTACTCTCCACAATCATTCTAAATATGCATCATACAGGTCAAATATCCACACCAGTGAATCAAAAGATGTACATAAACAATCAGGAATCGCAATTTAACCACGAGGAAGTTCATACAGCACATATAATTTGTTAAAACCAATATCAAGTAGTGTATTACCACTAAATCGTCATGGAGGTACAGTAAAATCATCTTTCAGCTATCACAAACACATATATTCAGAATTTCACCTGATGAATTAAGAACCCAACATTTTCAAATTGTGCAGAACAAAAAAAGATGTTCATAAACAATCAGGAATCGTGAGTCAACCACAAGGAATTTTATACATAGCATATAATTTGTTGAAACCAAAATCAAGTAGCCTATTACAGTAAAATAATCTTTCAGCCATCACAAACACATATATTCAGATAGTGATATCAGAATTTCATCTATTAACTTAAGAACCCTAAATTTTCAAATCATGCAGAACAAAAAAAACCCTAATCAAACCGAAATGACCTAAAAAGTAAATTCAGCTCAATACCTGTTTATACTTCTTCTGGCGGCTCCCATCTGCGGTCTCGATCACAAACTCCATGGAGAAAATGTTGGTCAGCTTCGCACCGTAACCATTCCTCCCACCAGTCGTCTTCTTCTCATCATCGTCGTAGTTACTGCTCGTCAACAGGTGACCGAAAATCAACTCAGGAACATAAACCTTCTCCTCCTGGTGAATCTCCACCGGAACTCCATTCCCGTTGTTGTAGACGCTTATGAAGTTCTGCTCGGCGTCGATCACGACCTTGAGAGAGTTCATGGAGGGATCGCGCTGCTTGTTATCGGCGGCGTTGACGAGGATCTCGTCGAAGATCTTGTAGAGCCCAGGGACGTAGGAGACGGGCCTGTGGACCATCTCGTCGTTCTCCCAGACCCAGAGGGACTGTGTGTGCTTCTCCACGGAGCCGATGTAGGTGTCTGGGCGGAGGAGGATGTGCTCCAGCTGAGTCTTCTTCTGGTACACCTCCTCGATGGTCTTGGGCGCGACATTGGCGTTGTTGCTCGTCTGGAGAGGGAGCTTCTTCTCCGCAGGCATGGTGGCTGAACCAGAGATTGAGAAATTAGGGTTTCTGGAGAGAGAGAGACACAGAGATGGTGTCTCCGGGAGGATGAGAAATGAAAGCAATTGAAAAGGGCTTGACGTTGATTTAGGTTTATACTATTAGATGGGAAAGAAACAACGGTCCAATGGATTTGGGTTTGAATTTGAATTTGAATTTAGGCGCCGAGTTTGAAAATAAAGCGTGGATGGTTGATTTTGAGATCGGACGGCTGTGGTTTATTTGGGTGAGAACCGGGTACGTTTGTTACCAACCAGACCGGGCCAAATTCAAATCAAGCGATAATGGGGTTGGGCCGCCTCAATGGACCGGAACCGGGCCAACTAACTCATGCACATGGAAGCATCACTCTGAAAATCTCCAACTCGTTTAATTAGTCCTCGATTAATCTTGACTAGTTCTCAATTTATCCTATGCTAATTCACGACTAATACTTGAATCCGATTAATTGCCGACTAATCCCATATTGGTTCTCAAAAAATCCTCTTCGTTCGACTAGCGCATATCACTTTTTAGAACATTGTGTGGAATGCAAGATAGGGTCACAGTCAAATAGGAATGAAAACGGGTCGGGTTTGGTTAAACTCACTCGCTTCGAGC